>PVKC010003904.1:0-37361 GCA_004027635.1 Crocidura indochinensis
AAAAAAAAAAAAAAAAAAAAAAGAAGGTAACATCTAACTACTGTTTTCACGCTAAATAATTTTTCAGAAATACTTAACATTTGTGGAAAACAATTCTCCTGGGATTTTTTTTAAAATTCTTTTAACCTGCAAGTATGATATAATCTGAACTAAAATAATGTGGATATTATTTAAAAATTGTGCAATTTCTACTTATTTACCTATACAACTTTTGTCATTCCAATTCGACTATTATGGTCCCATTTTTTTTAGTTCATTGTATCATTTTACTATTGTTCATTGTACTATTTTTCTCATATATGAGTGATCTGATTGGAATCTTGTCCCCAATATGATCTTTTATTATCATTTTTATGAATAGTACAAAAGAAGATTCATCAAACACTCTCTATTCTCCTCCCTTGAAGAACACATGTTTTGCTAAGAAGAGCAATTATACACGTAGCTCCATTTTCTTCCTTTAAAACCAAAAACCTACTGTAGTGATATTAGTTTAGAGCAGTGCAAAGGTTTTTATGTTTTAGGGATACAATATAATCATGTTACAACCATCTCCAAATACCAATTCAGAGCATTTCTTGATAATCGTCTTTTTAATTACTCACATTTTGATATTCTCAGCTATTTTGTCAGTCTATGTTTTAATTCATCAAACATTATCTATTACCTCTTTTTCAAATTCCACATCATATATTTCCTGAACAGTTTTTTACATATTTAATCTCTTTTAAGTAAAATTACACCTTATCAGAAGACTTGGAATATTATTTTATTTTTATTTACAGTGATTCATAGTTTTACAATACAATGTTAGGGGTTTATGCATTCCAACAACAGGATTTTTTCTAACCTTATCGCTGGACATTTTTGCACCTCATAAGCTCACCATCTCCATGCCACTCCCACTCCATAGAATGATATTAAAGTAAGAGATATAAAAATGAAGTCATATTATTTTCCTATAAATGAATGGACATGTAAACTATTATGCTGAGTAAAATGGGTCAAAGGGAAAGGGATAGATGCAGAATAGTCTCACTCATCTGTGGGATTTAAGAAAAATAAAAGATAGTATGGTGATAACATTCAGAGACAATAGAGATGAGGTATGAAAGGACCAGCTCATGTTATGAATCTTAGCACAAAGATTCGTGAGCGCAGTTAGAGAAATAAGTACACCAACAACTATCATGATAATGGTTGTGAGTGAGAAATAGAAGACAGGCAGGGGTGAGGGAGAATGGAGATGGGGAGCATTGGTGGTAGGTATGTTGCATTGATGAAGAGGGTATACTTTTTTATGACTGAAACCCAACTACAAACCTGTTTGTAGCCATGGTTCTTAAATAACAATATTAATACAAATAAGAAAAAATTTGTAAGGAAATAATAAAACCCAAAAGGTATTTTTTACATGGAGAAGAACTATTCTTTAGTGGATGCTTGGCACTGGAATGGATGTGGGGAGGAGAGAAGTTAAGGGAGGAAATACTAGAACAATTGTGGAGAGGACAAGAGCTTGTTCTAGATGTAAATTGGGAAATGGAAAGGAAACTGTAGACAGATGAGGGAAGTAGACACTGATGGAGGGATTGGAGTTGAAACATTTTCAGATTGAAACTTTAAAATATAGAATTTTCAGGTCAAGTTACATAGGAGTTACCCAGTTTCAGTTCCAGCAATCACTGAACCCTGTAAGCATTCTTATTTGGAGCCACAAAGCACAAGTAGCACATCAATTTTTGCCTAAGCATGAGCCGCAGCATATCAAATGAGTGGTCCCCAGAATATGAATGAGAGGATTCACCCATTTGTCTTCTCAAAAATGAGGTAAGTAAATTTCTTTGGGGAATATATCTGAATTGCAAGAGGCAATTATGTAATCTGCTGATTCAAGATAGAATGTCTACCTTTTCTGTGTAAAGAGAAAATATGATTCTATAATTTTCTGAGAAAGGAAGGATACTCTTTTTCTGCAAGATTTTTTTAATTTACAAATAAAATAGTTAAAGGCAAAGTAGTTTTCTAGCTATTCTTAAACATACTAGTTACTCACATGACTGAACTGCATATCTTTTCTTTATATTGCTTAAGAGAAGAGAATCATTATGTGCTATGTAAGTATTATAAAAAGCATTTATTTCTGGATTTATTGTGTTAAATATGAAGTGTCAGAATTGTATATAGTATTTCATAAGTATGTGGCATATAGGTTGGTACCCTAAGGAATTAACAAGTCATGATTGGTTAATAAAATATATTCTATAGTAATAAAGATTACAGAAAAACAATATAATTTAAAGTAGCATTTAATTACTGGTACTCACATTTTCATGAATATACATTCCTATTATTAAGCAAACTCCATTTTCTATCTATACAGTACAACAAAATTTCACTAAAATCCATAAGCTACCTTTGACTTTTTAATAAAAACTTATTTAATATAATCCTCACAGTTTTATTTGGCTGCTTTAAGAAGTGTTACCACATCTCATAAAATCATATCAAACACTATAATACATTCAGCCCTCTTCCAAACTTACATTAAAATTAATAGTTCTCATAATTTTAAATAGGCTTGTAAGCAAGAGGATAAAGCATAGTCTTTATTTTTTTTTACCATAGGCATCATTTTTTTCCTCTTTGTTTTGTAGGGATTGAGAGAAAAAGGTGAGAAAGCTATCCTTTGATCAGAATTCTCAGCAATAAAACTTTAATATCAGGCTCTGATTCTCTCTCTCTCTCTCTTTCTCTCTCTCTCTCTCATACACACACACATACACACACACGCACATACACACACCACATATAAAACATTACTCAATGAATTACTCACTTTTATAAGTAAGTTGCTGAAGTCTATTGAAACCTTTTCCTTTGGATAAGTTTCAACTGCTACTTGACCCAAAAAATGTCTGATTTCTGAGATGTTTTAATAGCCTAAAACTGAGTACAGTGATTTATAAAAGTTTAAGAATAAAAATATTGTCTTTATGCTTGTGGAATTACTTTTTTTAGCTAAGGTCTTTTTTTTTCAGTGTCCATATTTCAAAAATTTATTTATCTCAAACTGTGCATAATGGAGTAAAAACTTAAGTTGAAAATGTACCTGTTATAAGGATGGTATTAGTTCAAATACATACAGGAATTCTCGGCAGACTGATTCAAATAATACAGAGCCGAATCTTTAAAATACAACTACGGAAAATAAAAGGGGGGAAACCTTAAAATATCACAATAAATTTACAGAAATATTACAAACCATAAGAAAATATTTCAGACACAGTAATTTCATGTTTTTTTTTTATCTGAACAAAATGGAAAGTTGGGAAACAAAACCTATTATAAATTACCAACGATGTCAACCTGCATGACCGTTTTTGCTTGTAACAGTAAGTTAAAAAAAATTTAGTACAATCTAAAACTTTTGCCCCTTTAAAGAAGACCATGGAGATGGTTTTGCCAGTACTTAATTCTAATTTCTGCCTTTTGTACAATTTTTATAAACAGTCCAAGTCTGAATCCTTTTCCTTCCTTCCTTCCATGTTTGCAACTGCCCTAATATCAGCTGCAGACTGCAAATTCAGCAAGAAACCTCTCCTTGAAAAATATTGGCAAATTCTCAGCTTAGAAACAAGGGGCATTTTGATTGCCATGTTTACCTTGATAAATACTGTACAAAAGTTGCTTGCAAATATTAAAACAATTTTTTGTCACTTGGAGACTAGCTCTAAATATTATTGGTAAAGACTTTTGCAAACTTTCTGCAAAGCGCCTACCGTTGATCACTAGAACTTTTAAAAAGTTTTGCGTAACTAAGGTAATTTTTAAATTAATTGCTATAATTTTATTTTCTATGCAAAATTTTTAAAAGATTTGCTTTACATTTTATTTTTCCAAAGTCCTTATTCAAAAAATAAAATAATATAGATTCTCTATAAATGCCAAAGGTCAAATTTAAACTTAAGTGAATATTAAATGATAGACAGTTATTGGTTATTTTTAATCCTTACACAAATAAAGGATACAATGATTACATAAGAAAAATATTTTAAGAGATCCAAAATGACATGTATAAAAATAAATTTCAAATTTCAAATATTAATTAGAAACCATGATTACATAAGAAAAATATTTTAAGAGATCCAAAATGACATGTTTAAGTATGAATTTAAATGTTCAAATATTAATTACTTAAGAGGATAAATATATAAAACTTAAATATAATTGAACACTTTTGTAGATTTAAAATATTATGGACCCTGAGTGGTGGCACGAGCAGTAGGGCATTTGCTTGTACAAGTCTAACTCAGAATGGATCATGGTTTAATCCCCCAGCGTCTCATTTGGACCCCCAAGCCAGGAGCGATTTCTGAGTGCATAGCCAGGAGCAATCCCTGAGCATCACCAGTGTGGCCCAACCCCCCCCCCCCGAAAAAAGAATATTTAGAATGCAATAATGAAAGTTAATTGAGCTACCATACAATCCAGCTATACCACTCCTAGGGATATACCCTAGGAACACAAAAATATAATACAAAATCCCTTCCTTACACCTATATTCATAGCAGCGTTATTTACAATAGCCAGACTCTGAAAACTACCAAAATGCCCTTCAATAGATGAATGGCTAAAGAAACTGTGGTACATATACCCAAGGGAATATTATGCAGCTGTTAGGAGTGATGAAGTCATGAACTTTTCCTATGCATGATGTACATGGAATCTATTATGCTGAGTGAAATAAGAGGGAGAGAGATAGGTGCAGAATAGTCTTACTCATTTATGGATTTTAAGAAAAATAAAAGACATTCTTGCAATAATTTTCAGAGACAAAAGAAAGTCCAGCTCACAACATGAAGCTTGTCACAAGAGTAATAAATGCAGTTAGAGAAATAACTACATTCTGAACTATCCTAACAATGTGAATGAATGAGGGAAATAGAAAGCCTGTCTAGAGTATGGGTGGGTGAGGAGTGGGGTAGAGGGAGATTTGGGACATTGGTAATGGGAATGTTGCATTAGTGAAGGGAGTGTTCTTTACATAACTGAAATCCAACTACAATCATGCTTGTTATCAAGGTGTTTAAATAAAGATATTAATAAAAATAAAGTTATGGCATAGACAAAAATAATTTGAAATATAACTCCATTAGTTATATTTATTCCAACTACAGAAATAATAGTATGATTATAACATACACAAGAAATATCTCATTAGACCATTAGATTAAAATACATTTATAAAAAATTTACTGCATACAAAAATTACACTATTATCTTAAATGTAAGGTATAGATGAGTATGAGTTGTCTAAATAGCATGGAGATAAATGTACATATGTCTGCATATAGAGTGTGATGCCACAGTCAATAAATTATTTGGTGTTCCTATTCTTTGGCTAATCTTATTGCTCCTACTCTTACATATAGGATTTTAGAAATAGAAGAGCATGCTTTCTTATAAAGAAATGCTTTTTCCTAAAAAAATTTATCTCTTGTATGAATTCATCATGAGTTTCCCCAAACCATCTAACTGTTATGTTTGAAAAAAATTAAACCAACTTTCATAAGAATAGCAGTAACTAGAGACAATAGAGAAGCAAGCTAGAAGGACCAGCCTGTGATATGAAGCTTACCACAAAGAATGAGATCCTGGGGAGAACATAATATGAAATGAAAGTCTGACAACATATGAGGACCATGAAGACCCTATCTTATGAATTGGAACTATTGGCATGTAAGAACTACAGGAGCACACAGCAAAAATTGGAGGAATATAAGAATGTAAGATTTGGGATGCTCCAGTGATTCGCATCCAGCGTACTTCCAACTGGACAACTCCCCAATGTATTATCTGACCAATCATACAGTTATAGAAGCTATTGAAGAAAATACATTCAGAAACCTGAAGTTTTAAGAATGGTATCAGGTGCTATTTACTATTGGTATTGAAAAGGATAAATTAAAGATTATGACTTAAGCTTACTTGAGGCATATTTTGTCTATTCTTATGACAGAATTCTAATGTATACAGATGGAAGCTGAGGTGCTGGAATTTCTTTTGTTACGAAGTGACATGTTGTCTTAAATAAATAAAGATGAAGCTGGATGGAGATGGCCTTGGTGTGCCATCCCAGGCCACGTGGCTTCAGCCCCCACTAACCAGCGGATCTGGAGGTTCATGAGAGCGGTGGGTAGAAATCTCACTCACAGGCAGACTTCAGGAAGTAACAACTTTATTCATACCCTAGCCACCACATGTGTGGCCTATATCTTAACCAATTAAGCATTTAGCCATTCTTAGCTAGCCCCGCCTCTTAACTTCTTTCAGCCATCTTTCCTCTGACCTCCAAGCTGGCAAAAGGCCAAAGACCTCAATCCTACTAGACCAAGGCCTTATATCACCTTCCCCAGACCCTTCCCAGGAACTGGGTGGGGTCTGCAGATAAAGTTACAGGTCATATCTGCCCAAGACTCCTCTCATAAATAGGTGTGTCTCATGTAGATTAATCTAAATCCAGGGTGGGCTTACAGTGACATAGCGCATTTGAATGGAAAATATCATCATTTTATTATTTTTATGTAATCATAGGAATGGCTAAAAAGTTAATAACTTTTATGACTTATGATGTTAGAATTTAAAAATAATCTGAATTAAGGTTCATTTCAGAAGTGTTTACATAGTTAATTCTATAGAAAATTCTTGAGAATCATAGAATAAATGAGTACATGATGATGGGCTTGTTTTTTTTAATTTTGAAGTTATAGTAGTTAGAATCAAAAATTATTATACTTTAGGATAGGTAAATAGCAATCCAATACTAGGAAGCTCAAGGTAACTTAAACCAAAGTGCCTTTGTCCTGGTAAGTTATTGACAGCAATAATTTTCCTCTAAGTTGCTTCTAAATTCAAAATTACTTGGGCTAAAATATATTCTATACCCTATTTTGTAACCACTAAATTAAAAAATATTGAAATTAAAAAATAGCAGTAACTGCACTCCTATTATTTTATTGCATATATCTCTATAATTTCATAAAGGGGAACCATGCATTTCTGAACAATAAACCTGAGTTGGGTAAATGCAAAGAATTTGCTTTATGACCCCTGTTCTATCTCGTTACAAGATTCCTTTCTTCTAGTACTTTTCTCAGAATTTAATTCTAAGGTATTCAAAGTTTAATGTGAATTAATTTAAAAAATATCACAAGAAGCCCAAGCAAAGCAAAATGTAATTTTTCTACCAACTTTCTCTCTCCCCATGCCATATACTTATATGTATATAAAAAGAAATGTATATGCCACATAAATATATTATAGTGATATTTTAGAGTGCAGTGTAATATTTTAGAGTACAAAATCATATGGTTTTCCTTTTACGAGTTTGTAATTTTCATACTTTATATATCTCTGATTAATTTCATTTGTTATGATTGCCCTAATTTCTAATTAACAGTATATATAACTGTCTCAATCATCAAACTGTTTTTAATAATTCATTGAACATCTAATGTATCTCAAATTTATTAGTACTGCAAAGACATATGAAATATTTCACTTCCATTTGTTTTTAGGTTATATTGTTTTATTTCTATGTCTAAATACTCTACCAAGAACATGGTTCCATATCCACATCTGCACCATCATGCATATATATGCATTGCTCACATTAACATGTATTTATTTTTAATAATATTTTTATTTAAGCATCATGAATAGAAACATGTTTATAGGTGGTTTTCAGTTATAGAGAAGAACACTTCCGGGGCCGGAGAGGTGGCACTAAAGGTAAGGTGTCTGCCTTGCAAGCGCTAGAAAAGGAAAGATCACGTTTGCTGTTCGATCCCCTGGCGTCCCTTATAGTCCCCCCAAGCCAGGGGCAATTTCTGAGCGCTTAACCTGGAGTAACCCCTGAGCATCAAACGGGTGTGGCCCGGAAAACAAAAACAAAAAAGAAAAGAAAAGAACACTTCCCTTCACCAGTGCAACCTACCCACTACTAATGACCCCCCATCTCACCCTCCCTACCACCTGCCTGTATTCAAGATAGGCATTAACACTTCTAAACTTTCCTTTATTTCAAAGTCTGTGTAAACTTTTGGTACGTAGCTGCCTCTGTAAAGTTATTCCACAATATGCACCAAAAAAGTTGTGGTTCTGAATTTCATTCTGTCAAATTCACATCATTGCAAACTCTATGATGCATAATACTGTGATCTTAAGCTTAAATATATCCATCAAGTTAAAACAAGGTTAAAATTTAAGTTCACTTTGAATTAACCCTGAATTCACTCTGAATTACTATCTTCGAAGTAAGAAAAATTTTATCACTCAACACTGATTAAGAGAATATTCCACATAAAGCTTTGGAATAAATATTTTACAAGTCATAATAGATGGTTTTCCATAGCATAATTAAATCACTTTTCTCTCTTACATATATTTCTATTAATATGAACACATTTTTATTATAAATATAACTGATATTTTCATTGCATACATTGTTGAGCATAAGAATTGACTTACTCATTTGTATTCCATGATCCACAAGATAGTTAAATTCTTAAATCAAATCAATTATTTTATTAAGTACTAAGTATACTGAGTTCTATTTTGGCAAGACATTGGACAGATAGAGGATTCTGAATATTTTGTTGTGTAAAGTGAATTACATGGAAGAGATACGAAGATTTGGACACAGATATCTATCCCGGTTCCAGATTTTATTATTATGTCCTTATTACAATGTCTTCTATTTCTATTACTACCTACTCTCGGACAATGCTTCTGATCCTGATTATTTAATTATCACCTTTCCTGAATTCTAAACATTTTTAATTTTCTTAAAATATTCCTAGAATCTTAGGTTAATATGAAGTATGACTGTCACATTTAAAAATGAATTTGTTTGATATTGAAGGGTAGCACATTAATCATCAGACTATGTATAGGTAGAACCTCATGTAGATATGGACACTAATGAATAACAATATGAAAATAAAAATAAGAAGGTGGGGCTAGAGAGATAATGCAATAGATAAGGTGCTGCTCTTGCACAACCTAGTCAGGCATAATCTCCAGCATTCCATATAGTTCTCATAGTACTAATAGCCAGGAGTAATTACTGAGTACAAACTAGGAATAACCCCTGAGAACAACCCAGTTTGATCCAAGGAAAAAAATAGCAAACAAAAATTAAATGATTAAGTAGGTCACAGGCTCTCAAAGGATATTGTGTGTAAAGTATAGTGTTGATGTCACTTTGCCAAGAGATGATCTGTGACTCATCTCTACTTTACACTTAAAAGTTTACATTGTCACTCGAATTTTAGGCCCTCTAATATATTTTAATTTATTAATAACTTTTATTGTGACCAAAGTAGATTACAAATTTTTCACAGTAATATATTTTAGGTACATAGCTGCATTGAACCTGCGGAGGCCCTCTAATATTTTATGCAACAGTTTTTCTTCAGAATATTTTTCTCATTCCATTGTGACTAAGATGAGTTTCATCTAAGCATATAAATTAGCATATTTTTCATTATGTAAAGTCAAACTAAAATTAATAGTAATGTGTCTATAAAAGTGTTATCTATAGAAAATGCCATTTTTTTTAATTGAGCCACACCTAGCATACTCAGAGTTTACTCCTGACAGGGATAGCTCCTGGTAGGTTTGGGGACCAGATGTGATTGGGTAGGGGTTTGTGTAGGACCAGAATTTCCACTGTTCTTTTACTCCTGTGCCACAGATTATTTTTGAAGTTTTATCATTCGTTCCAGTTATTCAACTACAGAATATATAAGCAAAAGTTGTACACACACCGTCATTCTCATATCATATTAATTTCAGCTCAGAATTGTTCTGGGAATTTGAAATAAGAAGGTGCTGAAACAGTCCCGAGTAAAGATTATGAGGTAGATGAATACAAAAGCTGAAACAAGTTGCAGAGAATTACGTCATAGTCCCATTGGACAAAGACTGGTTGTGCTTTGGCGTGTAAATATGCTCTATTATCTTAAAAATAAATAAGCACCAAAAAATAGTAAAAATAAATAAGCTTTCAACTTTATAAACCTCCTACTGTTTCCAACATAGTTTTTTCTAGTAGATGGAAAATAGCATTGATATTTAATTCTACAAATGGACCCTTAAAATCATAGAGATAACCTTAGAGTTACACATTCAAATAATATTAATTTTAAAATAGATGCACTACATACTGCGAGGAAAATTGGGAAATGGCTACTTAAATGCTAGCAATTTAAGTCCTAGAAGGAATGCATACTGATTGGGAAGGCAGAAGCTTGAATAATATCAAGATATAAATAGAACAGATCAAACTGAGAGAACAGGGAACACAGCCACATGAATAATCACTACATAAACAGTACAAATAACACCAACTATTTGAGGGCCAAGAGCATACGCTTTAATTATATTGATTTTAAAAAATAGGTCAGCTAAATAAAAAATAAAAAGCAAAGTGTGACTGAATGAGCTAACCTCTTCGCCATCTGACTCATCGTTTTTTTTTTTCTTCATTGGCAAAATTGAGGAAATGGATAAAAGAATACTGAGGATTAAAAATTTAGAAAAATTTTATGATTACAAGATTTCTGATGAACTCTAAGGGAGCAATACCAGCTGTAACACATAACACAGTACCGTTCCTTTAGGAAGTAAGATTTAGTTAAGTCTTTTACAAATAAAACCAGCATACTTCTTAAAAGCTTTACATTTACACAGAATATATATATATATATAGAAAAACTTCCATCAAATTACTGTCAAAATATTAATAAAATCAATCAATTAAAACCTCAAAAATATATTTTTCAGTTTCTGAAGGAGAGTTACATGTTATGAGATAAATTAGAGGAAATAAAATGAATGTGACTTTTAATTCTATTTTTATATATAAAATGTTTATTTACTGCAATTCACATTGTGCCAATATTAAGTATTTTAGAGAAGTTTAAAATCTGATTAAAATATTAAATGGATTTTTATATAAAGTAATGTGATATAAATTATATAAAGAGTTAAAATAAATACTTAATTTCACAATTTTGAGAAAAATACTTTAAATATTGAATTTTCTTTGCTTTTGGGATTTGTTCATTTTGTTTTTTAATAAGCAAGAACGTTTATTATTTAAAAGTAAGCATGAAAAATTAAGAATGTTTTTAGCTTAGAAGAATATAAATATTATTTCAACTTGATATCATAATTTTTTCACTTACATTATTAGTCTTTTATTTTTAATTTTATTTAAACCTTAATGATTTACAAAGTTATTCATTATTGTGTTTCAGACACACAATGTTTCAGGACCAATCTCACCACGAATGTCAACTTCCTTCTACAAGTGTTCCCAGAATCCAACCCAACTCCCACACTACCCCACAATCTACCAGCAGAGTAGGCCCATTTATATTTTGGTTATTAAAGTTTGGATTTTATGTTTTAATTTTTGTTGACTCCTGCTTGGATATTTGGTTATGTACTTTCTTAATAGTACCAATGCACCTAAGCACCTTTTATCCTTGTCCTCCATCCTTTCATACTTATGTTGTTCTTCCACTTAATTTCTTTCCTTCTCATCACTATATTCTAGGGCCTAAAATGTTCTCAACAACCCTCACTTAAACCATTGTATTTCTTAATGCAGTTATTCTAAATACCACATATAGGTGTTATGATTTTGTATTTACCCTTCTTCTTCTGACTTGTTTCATTTAATATAAAAAAATCCAATTCCCCCCAGTTCATCCATCCCAGCAAATTGCCTGATTGTATCATTTCTTACAGCTATTTTGTATTCCATTGTACATATGTACCACATTTTCATGATCCATTCATCTGTTGTTGGATATCTAGGTTGATTTTAAACTCTTAGCTTTTGTATGGAGTGCTGCAACAAATAGCAGAGTGCACATATCATTTTTAGGATCAGTGTTTTTGAAACCTGGGGAAAGATACCAGTAAGTGAGATTAAATGTCAGTCAAACAGTGAGGATTCAATAAATATTATTATTATTATTATTCATATTATTTATCTTACATGCAGAATAAAATAAATTGTTAGAGTAAGAATTTCTATAAGATACATTTACTAGACTAAAAAGAAAATATTTAGATATTGAAGAATTTGGAAACTAATTCTAGAACATATATACATTCAAAGAGTTTCATATTAGGGTGATATTTTTTTTGTTTGTTTGCTTGTTTGTGTCACACCTGGCAGGGCTCATAGGTTACTCCTGACTCTAGACTCAGAAATAGCTCCAGATAGGCTCGAGGGAGCATATGGAATGCCAGGATTGGAACCACCATCCTTCTGAAAGCAAGGCAAATGCCTTGCCTCCATACTATCTCTCTGGTCCCTGTAGGGTGATTTTTTCATTAATAATAAATAAATGTATATTTTGTAGAAATAGATTTTACAGAATATTGTACACTGCCAATGGACTAGAGGGGAATCATTAAAATATCGTGAGAGATACACTGCTGAAGGGTGTTCTTATTTTTATAACTAAAATCCAAGTACAAATATGTGTGTAATCATGGTGCTTAAATAAAGATTTTTAAAAAATAAAAAAAACTGCAAATAAAAATAAAATTAAAAATGGGTACATATATGTTTACAAAATGTTCATAATATTTGCTATAAAATAGAAGGTTAAATCACATTTTACAAAAAGTATTAACATGCATAAAAATAAGATTTGGGAGTCAACTTGCTACGACTTGGAGCTCTCTATGCTGAGTGAAACTCAACATTTCCTTTAATATTTTTACATATTTGCTTCCTACTAAATTATTAATATTGTTATTATCAGGCATTGACTTAAAAGGATTGTTGTGATAAATTAACAGTGAATTAGAATTTGTATAAGAGAACAGTGATCTATAATAAACATCCTTTTCATTTTATGTTCATATATTTACATAGTTAATGTAAAAATATTAAATAAATGTATCTATATAGAAATATAACTGAAGTTCATACATTAAAATCTTAATTGACAATGTTAAATTTTGGGTTAGAGTTGATTGATATTTTTAATAAAATTTACATTTAAATATCTGAGAAATATTTTTAAAAACACAATTTGGGTTCAAAGACTAATTTGGATAGGAAGATCACACAATTTTGGGGTCAGAGCTGTGGCACAAGTTGTAGGATGTTTGCCTTGCAATGAACTGACCTAGTATGGACCACAGTTAGATCCCCTGGCATCCCAAATGGTCCCCCAAGCCAGGAGTAATTTCTGAGCGCATAGCCAGGAGTAAACCCTGAGCATAATCGTATGTGGCCCCAAACAAAACAAACAAACAAACAAAAAAGGAATATTACACAATTTTATATTTCTAGTATTAAACAGAATGCAAACAAAAGAGGTTATGTACAGTTTCAGCACATTCAGCCAATCACAGTAGAAATAAGACATCTTGCTTCTACAAAATGACTTTGAAAATCAACTAAAAAATTACCAGATTTTAGATAGGTTAATGATTCAAATCAGGCAGAGTGTGACATATTTTTTTATTTAATTTTTTTTATTTTGATCATAGTGGCTTACATATCTTTCACATTAGTATTTTAGGTACATATTAACATTGAATCAGGGGAATACCCACCACCAGGTTTACCCTCCCACTATCCCCATTCCCTTTCTGCATCCCATATCCTCCACCATCACCCCCCAGTCTGCTAGAGTAGGTGGTCCCCTCTTTAACTAGCTTACTATTGGTGATCATACATTTGTTGAGTGTGGCATATTTTTAAATTCTCTTCTTCACACAAGAAGCAATATCCTCTATTTTTGAGTGTATGATAGCTTAGGTTAAATTTTCTCCCAAAATTTAGCAATTCAAAATAAAAGTCACTGATTAAATTAGACAACTTTGAACTCAGTGAAAAAATTAAAATATAATTTAAAATATCTGCAAACTAAATACATAAAGACATTAAAAAATGATGTTGAAATGTCTGCTATTGGGGCTGGAGCGGTGGCACAAGCAGTAAGGTGACTGTCTTGCTGACGCTAGCCTAGGGTGGACTGCAGTTCTATCCCTTGGCATTCCATATGGTCCCCCAAGCCAGGAGTGATTTCTGAACTCATAGCCAGGAGTAACCCCTGAGCATCACCGAGTGTGACTCAAAAACCAAAATAAATAAATAAATAAATAAATGAATGAATAAATGAATAAATAAAAGTATGCTTATTATAGCTATCCTAAAAAGGGAAAGATGAATAATTGTTCTGTTTGAACTGTTCTGTTGTAGTAAAGAGAATTTGGAAGGAATAAACAGATTCTTATGTGAAATATCTTATCTCTTTGTGAGTCTACAGTATACTTGGTAAAATTGCTCTGGGATAAGAATAACAGAAAAACACAATTTATAACACTTGTTACATAAATTTATTGACTCCATAATTATCCAGGACAGATGAAAATGATACTGACTGCATATTGAAGAAACTTTTCAATGGGATCATGAATTTATACTATCGTTAATGTTTATTTTAAGCTGGCACTTTCCTGGAGGCTCCAAAATGCTTAAAACTACTATATACAAAATCCAATGTACAAATTTCAGTAAGTTATGTTAGTGATTTTCCAAAAAGGCAAATAACTCCCTGGTTAAATAGCACAATGTGAGAACAAACAAACAAACAAACAAAGTTCTTTCTTACCTCTACTAGTTAAACAATGACAGGTTTCTGCACCATTTTCAAACATTTCCATTTGCAAAAAGCCACAGATCAGAAGAGTGACTTTTAACACTCTACAATTCAAAAATCAACACTGATTCACTGCTCCATTTATCATAACAGATGTTTTCATCAGCATTCCCAGGTTACCATGTACAGTGTACATGTTTATATAATTACAAGAGAAAAGAGGTTAAAGCATTGTGCCTAATCCAATACTGTCAAAATGAAATGATTCAGCCATTCACACAGGGGAACAGCAAGAGTGATAATACAAGAATATAAATATACATAAAACACAACCTAAACTGTTTCCCAGTCCAAACTCCAAAATGGATTCCTCTGAATTGACATATAAGAACCAATACATATCCGTAACTGCCTAGTGTGACCTAAATGAAGACAGCATAGAGGCAGATGAAATTTCAAATTCATTTGTAGAATAATGTGAATATTTATTTAGCTATTGTCAGTGCACAATAAATATCCCCTAGTTCCAATTTAAGTAAAAGTCATTTGTTTTTCTCCTTAAATAATCTGCTTGTGACACAGAAAATATAATATAAACTAAACTTTTGAGGAAAGCAAATGAAGATTATTTATGTAGAAATTCATAAAATTGAGGATACTTAGAGAATATTATAAATATGTGGGTTTTTTTATAAAATAGCAAAAAGTTTCTTGCACTTTATATGCATGGTTTTTATATGCATGCACCTGGATTTCCTCTGCTATATTTAAATATGCATATTGATCTCTTGGTCATAAGTATACATACAAGTGTATGTATACTCATAACTGTATGTATACTCATACCACACCACATTCAAAGTGATATTACAATATAAATTAGAAACTATAGTTATGGTAGCACCAACCAGGGTGGTAGTTTACAAACTAAAATTCAAGTTCTGACTGATCCATTAACTAACTCTGAAACTTAACCAAGTCAAATAAATGTCCTGCACTGCAATTTACCTGGAATTGAATTCACCAAGATTATTGCTTTTCTTTTTCATCTGTTTAACTACAGTGCTCTCAGTACAATAGCATAGAGGAGATGCTCAAGGAATATTCATGAAAAAGAAGAGTGAAGTATTTAAGGAATCAATGAATAATGACAACTATAAAACTGTTGCTAATGTAAACTGTTCATGAAATTATTAAGTTAATCTGCACAACAAACAAAACCTTTCATATTAAATCCTGGTTCTGAGACAAATGTGTGCTGCTTAAATAGTAATAGAGAGAACTATTATAGCATCACAACCTAAATTCCATGAGAAACTAACCTGTACTTGTCAAGAGAAGACAAAATTAATGGAATGACTGGACTGAGAGCACAGTAAAATAAGCAAAATTGGAAACCTCATTCATGATCAAATTTCTACTAGTGGTGACAATTAACCATTGACCTTGTGCTGAACAACAGAAATCATAAGTGTAGATTTTTGTCAGCCAACTTGCTTTCTTGTTCATGTCACATCAACTAGAAAATTATTATCTTATCCAAAAATAGCAAAATAGCTTTACTTTCTAGAAAAAGGTTACACATTTAAAATAGTTCATTCATTATATTTGTACAATGGAAATTATTATGCAGATAAACTGCTCTCTACAAAAAATTTCTCATGGCTTTTATTCAAGCTTAGATTAGAAAGAACATATGCTGATTTCTTCTCTGTCCACAGGGATTCTGGGATACGAAGGGTGGACACCATAATTTGACACCTTGGTGCTCAGTCATATAGACATTCAGTTTGCATTATGAAAATGTCTTGATAAAACACTTCAATATGTCCTTTTTACCTGGTTTATGTCCACTATTAGGACCTGAAGCATATGATCATTCAGACCACTGAAATAGTCAATTGTGAACCACAGACTTTTATTACAGGACCTACTCGTCGAACTTGATTGGGCAACATTTTCTTTCTCTTTCTCTCTCTCTTCTCCCTACTTCTTTTCTTCTCCCCTTTCTTCTTCCTCCTTCTCACCAAGGCAATCTATGTCAAAGAAAACCCACACTGATAGTGTCTCTTTAGGAAAGGAACTTTGATACATAAGATTCCCCCAGACAATACTACATAGTGTAGCCACCTACATAGTTAGGTCGCATAAACACCCTGAAACCTTCATTTAGAAAGGCCCAACCTCATCACTGACAAAATGCCTAGAAACTGGGAAAACCTCCCAAAACTAATCAGTGACCCAATCTCTTCTATTCAATTTATTAAATTTGTGTTAATTTATTTTGACTGTATTTACCTATTTTTCTATTCTATCTCTTATCTTTTGCTGTCCATTCCTCTCTTTCCTAAATTACACCTAAGCTAATTATCTTAATTCAACAAGTCCTTAAGAGCTCAGGCTCATCATATTAGGGTCAGACCTCTAACAACACCTTGTGAATAAATAACTGATGTATGTCTTTATGTGGGCATGAGTACATAGAGGACTCCTCTAAGAAAGTCAAACCTAAATTGTAAACAATTGATGCCTATAGTGTATATAGTCCCTCTTCTATAATATCCCTCCCCCCCTTTCAGAAATCCTACTATCCCTTTACCCCTCCAGTCCCCATCCAATATCCTACCTTATTAACGCTTGTTACCCTCAGTTATTAATCCAATAGTTATCAAGGGACATAGAATTTCAAGAATTGTACATTGACTCATTAATGGGGGAAGAAATTAACAAAACTGATCCATTTTGTAAGTGAAATATCAGAATCTTACTTGAAATTAATGATTCATTCAAGATTAAAAAGTGAAAGACTCTAATTCAAATGTTCTATATATAAATATAAAATCTTTCTATTAGGTTAGACTTTGTTTTACCTAAAAGCAAGTTCACCCATGGTTCCTTTGTATGTCTGTTTACAACTTGGATTTATCCCAAAACAGAGATGGTCTTAATTGTAAACCTGGGTGGAACTGGCTCCGATAGCCTGAACTATCTGTCTTTACTGTCCCATTCAGGGATGGTATCTGTACTCAATAAAAATGGCAGTTCTGGCAGGCAGTTTGCTCTCCATGTAGGGTAGAAGACTAGCAGACTACATGTGTTTTACCCTCAGCCTGGTTTGTATTATTTCATGCACGACCCTGATTCAGACTTGTTCACCTGGGGTTGGAGATATGGCAAGTGTGGTGATTTTACACTTTCCATTGTATTTCAGATTTAACATACAGCTAGAAATGATATACTTTGAGAAGTATTAAAAGAGGAATTTGTTAAAATATTGAAATGTTATCTTTTATAGAATGGTATGAAGTATAAGCCAATGGAATTGTTTTATCAAGTAATTATGTAGAATTTAAAATATCACCAATAAATCATAAACTTAAAACATTTCACTGTCTTGGCATTTTTTTAGTTTCTGCTTTAGTTTCTAGGTTTCAAGCCACCAGCCATTTTATGAATTGATGTAATTAGTTGATACAAAATGAAGGTATTCAGGTTGGAGTGGTAGCACAGTGGTAGCACATAGTAGGGTGTTTGCCTTGTACACAGCTGCCCCTGGATGGATGCCAGTTCATTCTCTGGCATCCCATATGGTCCCCCAAGCCAGCCAGGAGCAATTTCTGTGCCCCCCCAAAGAAGCTATTTAATATGATATTTAAAGCATATATTACCATAAAATCTAAACTGTTATCTTTACATATTTAAGCAAATTATTAGTTTTTCTTTAACTATGTTGATTTTAGATAGATTTTTACCATTTAATAAAACTTTAAATAGCGGAGCTTAAGTAGCATAGTTTGTCATCCTTGAATCTAAAATTTACCTTTAATCACTTATTAAATAAAAAAGACGATATAAAAATTGTAAAATATCTTTAAAAACCTTAGCTTCTGTTAAAAAGACATGAAAGTTGTACCTTTATCATTTAATTAAACCTTTATTTTGCTTGTTCTATTTATCTCCCCAAAGTATATCACTTCAATAAAGGTAAATAAAAATGTGTTAATTCAAAATATTTTACATTTAGGGGTCGGAGAGATAGCATGGAGTTAAGGCGTTTGCCTTTCATACAGAAGGTTGGTGATTCGAAACACGGCATCCCATAATCCCATATGGTTCCCTGAGCCTGCCAGGAGTGATTTTTGAGTGTAGAGCCAGGAGTAGCCCCTGAGCACTGTCAAGTGTGACCCAAAAATAAAACAAAAATTTCCATTTAGCTATCAATATAATAAATTAAATACATGCATTATTTTTATATTGTCATATTAATCACTTACATTAATCATTACTTTTTATATTAAGATACTTATATTTGGTGTTGGAGCAACAGTATAATAGGTAGGGTGATTGACTTGCACATGGCTAACCCAGCTTCAAGCCCCAGCACCTATATAATTCCTAGATTATTGGTAGGAATGATTTTTGAGTATAGAGCTAGTGGGATGCCCTGAAAACTGACAGAAATAGCCCTTCTAAAAATTAAACAAAAACTAGTAAAATAATTTTATTTCAATTTTATTAGTAGGCATACACATACCTACTTATATTTGTTGTACATTTACATACACATATAATATGCCACATTATATTATTTATGGTATCAGTTAGTAGTGTTCAGGGATTACTTGGCAGGGTTCAGGTTTCCTATTGTGGTGTCAGGGTAGAACCCAGTCAGCTTTGTGCAAGTTAGGTTGCCTTAATTCCCTTTCAATTCTCTCTTGTCCTGTGACTAGGTTTAATTTAAATGAAGCTTAAAAATCGATAGCAATTAATCTTTCAATGAGAATGTAAATATGTACAATTTAATTAAATATGTACAATTTTTGGAATACTTTTCATATAACCCCTTCTGTTCTTCATAAAGAAAATCCCTCAAAAGATTTTAGTTCCAGCTATAATATCTTTACAAATTTTTGAGACACATTTCCAGAAAAATATGCTGTTAGCATTATAAAATGTATTATTATATTTAGTATTTATAATGTATATGAAATAATATCCACTCACAACTAAAATTCAATCTTGAAATGTATGCACCCACTATTTTTATCTGTATTCTTAGTAATTATAAAAGTAATTATGAACAAGATTATTGTCTTGATGTGTGAAATTCCTGGCTGTTAAAAATCCCAGCTCATAGTCTCTGCTTTAATGCAATGTGTCACATACAATGCATATAGTTTTCTAATATCATTTAACCTATAAATTGTGCTTCTGACCTCTTCATCACTCAAACACAGAATAAAAAGAATAGAATTCATTATAAATTCATGAATCTTTTAAAACATAAAAAATTCTGGTTATAATTCATTCATGAGTTATTTTAGGTTTATTAAGGAAGGCTTTGTAAAAGAGTAAAAGCAAAATATGTCCAATCTAAAAAGTATATGCAGACTTCTCTAAGTGTATTCATAAATTTTTCTTCAAATATCTCCAACTTTAATCATATTTTACTCCTAAAATAAAACTTTTCTTCAAGATCATGATAATTTTAATATAACAAACAAAAATCATGTTGTTCTTATTGTTACTGTATTATATTCATCTTCCAACATTTTCTAGTCCTATATACAGTCTCACTTTTCTAATCTCTTCAAATTTCTAACAAATTTCCTTCTCAGATAAATGTACATGAACACTTTAGTAGTCGCTCTAGTTGATTTGGTTTTAATGCAAACACTGGAATTTTCTAAGTTATGCTTCATTCAGTTATTACTAATGATTTATATTTTATTTGTTTTATTAGATATAATTTATAACCACTATTTTTGGTTAAACTGTATTAGGTTAAGTTCTGTATCATTGACTTATTTTATAAGCCCAAGGAACTAAGTATATTGAGCTAATGCATAGGACACCTATGTGTAAATTAAAATAAAAATTATCCTTATCTGAGGGAGTTTAAGTATGATATAAGAACTTAGAATTATAAGGCAATAAGAACTCTGGGAAATACATATGCGCCACTTTTATTCTGAAAGATAATTTTCTTACTTATTACTCAAATTATCATGCTGCAATTTTCTATTAAAATAAGGACAAAGTCATACTATTGAATTTTGTGATAAATATAAATAAGAAATTTTTATTCATTTCAGGTAAACAACATTATTTTTTCTTATTTTCCTATTCCACTTGTGTAATAATATCAATAAGGAATTGTGCAAAGACACCAGTATTTGATTTGCTTAGCTTCAATACTGTCTATGAAACATAAGATCTTCTTGAAATTATAGCAAATCACTCCAAAATTTCCATTCTTGTTTTTTTTTTGTTTTTGTTTTTGTTTTTTTCTTGGGGCCACACCCATTTGATGCTCAGGGGTTACTCCTGGCTAAGAGCTCAGAAATTGCCCCTGGCTTGGGGGACCATATGGGACACCGGGGATCGAACCGCGGTCCTTCCTTGGCTAATGCTTGCAAGACAGACACCTTACCTCTAGCGCCACCTTTCCGGCCCCAAAATTTCCATTCTTAAGCAAAAAGAAAATGCGTTTTTTCGCTCTCAGATTTTCCTTCTTTTAATAAAACCTACTATTCAGTAATTCAATCCTACTGTGAATAACTACATTTTTCAGTGAGGAAATGAAATAATTTCTGCCAAGATGTAATAACTATAGAAACATTATTAGAAGAATTTTTAAAAGATAAATTATATTACTTAGTTATCACTATTATCTAAAAAGTACAATGAAAATGAGGTATTTAATAGTTTTAAACTAATACCAGATGATACTTTAAGAATTTCTAATTTTTCACTTAGCAGGGAGAACATAGTATTAATTTAATATTAATTATTGAATTCCTTGAGAATAAAAAATTTATCTATATTCAATTTTTTCTCTTCTAACTTTTTTTTATATTTTTGGGAGATATATTTGGCACTAATTCTAGATCTGTAAATTTCTAGGATACGTTGGTTAAAACAAAATTTCAAAGAACAACAGTGAAATAATAACAAAATAACTGTGACACCATTCATTTATTTTCTCTGAAAGTGAAAATTATAGGAACATATTTATCTAAAAATGATAAAAAGTAACAGCAGATTAAAAGCAATTTTGTGTGTGCCAATTGATCACTGAACTGAGAACCTCTTGGTATCTAGATGATGGAAAGGGCCTTGTAAAAATTTAAATATCTAAAATCAGTTTCAAGTTTAAAGTTCATTTGTGATATGATTCATGATTTAGAGTTGAAATTTGAAACATCAAGGGGCCAGAGAGATAGCATGTAGGAATGGCACTTGCCTTGCATTCAGGACAGTGGTTCAAATCCCGGCATCCTATATGGTCCCCGGTGCCTGCCAGGGTGATTTCTGAGCAAAGAACCAGGAATAATGCCTGAGCGCTGCCGAGTGTGATCCCCCCCCAAAAAGGATGAGTCATATTTAGAATAAATATCATACAGAGGTAAAATAATATAAAGATATACAAAACAAAGAAGGAAAAATTCAGAATCAGAAGTAAATAAGAAATTAGAATTTCCACAAAATTTGGGTCTGTGATGAGCTAATTTAAAATTAAGATACCTTTCTTTATGTCTTCTTTTTTTTGTTTGTTTTTTTTGTTTGTTTTTGTTTTGGGGCCACACAGGTGATTCTCAGGGGTTACTGCTTGCTATGTACTCAGAAATCGCTCCCGGCTTGTGGGGATCATATGGGACACCGGGGGATCGAACCGTTGTCCATTCTAAGCTAGCACTTGCAAGGCAGATACCTTATCTCTTGTGCCACCACTCCAGTCCCTAAAATTAAGATTTCAAGACTTAAGATGACTTGTGACATAATGTAGTTAAAGGCAATGCATATATATATATGTATGTATGTATGTGTGTGGTTTTGCATATATACCGAATAACTATACTTAAATTCTGAGAAATCACAAATACAAGTTAATTTTATCTATCTCTGAATCATGAGTCAGTAATTAATGTCCAATAGACCAAATACAGGAATTTATTTAGTTTTGTAAAGTAAAATTGCAAAGAAATACAAAGCCACCTGTGGTTATATGTTGCATCTAATCCTTACTTTGGGGTACAAAGTGAAATAATTGAAATCAAGTTTATGGACATGGACTTCTTAAGAGGAGATGGGATGCATGCTGGGAACAGTGGTAGAAATATTTTACTACTAAAATTGACTAGCACTGCTCAATCTGCCATCCTTCCCTCCCATATTTCACCTGTCTACTTTTCTCCTCTTACTTCAGTATTTTAGAAGATAATATTTATTTTGAGCATCTTTTGTTATATTTCTCTGACTTAATATTCAAAGACTATTTAAGGGAAGTACAATAAAATTGTGGATATCTCTCTTTTACTATCTAAACTGACATATGCATAGTAATTTCCCAGGTCAGCATCCTTCAGTGTTGTCATTTTTGGTACAATTGATGAATGTACATTGGCATGTTATGACCCAAAGTTTATAATACACTTTTTCACTCAAGGTTAAATAAATCTATGAATTACGACAAATATATAAAGACTCAACATGATATTATACTATTTTCTTATTAATTTTACCTATAGTTTTTTATAAACAATCTTAAAATATTCTTACAATTCTAATTTTCAAGAATTGACTAGTCTCCACACCTTTAGTCATGTTTTTCTCCACTTTTATTCTCTTTACTTTCCAATTTTGCTAGTATGTTTATCTGAGGTATTATACACTTTTTTGCAGCTCATTCATTTGTGGTGTTTTCACATATATTCACTGGGAATAGCATGATTTAGTTGTCGTTCTTATGCTCATTGGTGATCATGCATTTTATTGCTATGCTCATTTTTGGTTTTTACTTGCCATGTACCAGAGATTGTGCACTTTGCTATGGCAATCGGAATCCCAAATGATAATGCTCCTAGGACACTGTAAACTCAGCACATGTTGTGCAATACCAGTAACCAAATTCTCTGCCTCATATTTTCAAGGTAGGTGAAGTGCAACTGAATTATGTTACCTATGTTTAAAGCAATGAGTGTGTGAAATAGTTATATTGTATTTTAATTTGATTAATATTATGTTAATAAATTAGTACTTTATTCCTGTTTTAAAATTATATATTTTTTAATTCAATGCTCCTGCCCCTTTATTGAGACTCAATTCAATAAGCTTTTTCAATCTTGTTTGCTTACTATGGCACAGAATTTTATACATAAATCACTAAGGACCAACTGATAATGCTATGTTATTCATTTTTATCTTCTCTAAAATATAGTCAGTAAATTATCTAATGACTTTACTAAAGTTCTTTTATTTCTTGATTAAAAGTCAAGACAAAAAGCAGCAAAACTTTCTCAAATATATGGCATATATCCCAGCATCAGTAAAAATTCTAAAATTAATTTTTCTTTCAAGGAAATTTTTTATTTTTGTTTTACTCAAGTTGTAATGAACAAACACATTAAATAAACAACATAAAAAGAAAACCTGTTTTGTAGTGGTCCTAGGGATATGTCTTACTTTCTGTCATATTGGATATAATGTTAAAATCAATAATGTAAACTGAATAACTGCATTTTATATCTAAAAAGATATTTTTCAAAAAATGCTTTCCTCCAAGGACAATTATATTATTATAGAAGATAAAATGACAAAATTCAATCTTGGTGCATTCTGTATTAATCATCAAGAAATCTTTCACTTTTCATGTTATAAAAAAACCAAAAACTTATAATATTAAAAAATAATCTATTGTGAATATAAGATAAGGAAGATTCTCTTTGCTGTTGTTATATATTTTATTTTTTATTGGATTACAGACACTGTGATCAGGATTTGTCCTGGCGTTACACTCAAGGAGTACACATGGATCACACAAGGATTACGCACAACGAGCCCTACATGGGCTCACTAGCACAAATGGTCAAATGGTAAAGCAACTGCCCAACACATTATACAGTCTCTCTAGTCTCATTATGAATATTTAATTTTCTATGTAGCATCCAAAATTGTAAAACTTATCTGATATTCAAATGCTACAGCTAAATTAATGGCTGAAGTTGTTATCTACTCAAAAACTATTAAACCAACTGCATTGCGAAGTGAAAATATTAAAGAGAAATTTAATATTAATTAAATGATCTCTTATAAGTATAACCTACAACATCTAATTTCAAAAGATTATAGAATTCATATCATATTCTAACTCATATTACTAAAAGCTTGTTGACTAGTCTTCATATTTATGGTATCATATTATTCTCTGTGAAGGTAGAACTGAAATGTGAAGTTTGAAGAAGTCTGTTAAATTGTGAGAGAGAAACAACAGTTTTAGGTTTTTATTTTATTTTATTTTTGTTTTGGGGACCACACGCAGCAGTGCTCAGGGGTTACTCCTGGCTATCTGCTCAGAAATAGCTCCTAGCAGACACGGGGGACCATATGGGATGCCAGGATTTAAACCAACTACCTTAGGTCCTGGATCGACTGCTTGCAAGGCAATCGCGGCTGTGCTATCTCTCTGGTCCCATGGTAGTTTATTTTTTATTAATATTTATATAAATAAAATCAAAACTATTACTATATCTAATAGAGATAAAATTCTTCATTTCTTATTACATGAATAGATGCGTGAAAGTATCAGGTGAGCAGTTAAAGTGCTTTATACATGTCTATGGATCCTAACAAATATTATACTGATTACTCCACAAGTAATAGACAAAGGCTAAAATCTGATAAAAAATACAGATTGGTCATTGGAACATAAGAGAAGTCAATATGTAACAGAAATTAAGTAAAATACTTGCAAAGATACTTCTTGTGGCCTACCATCATCACCTCTGACAGCTCTGGAAGTTAACGTGTTAATTGTATAAATTATCTAGATGTCATGGTTCTCTCTAGTTTCTTCCTACTCTAAGGTTTCTTTGCCATATAAAAATGTCTTCAGAACTTACAATTATTTTGCAAGATCTTCAAGTACTAGTAGATACCAGGAAGAAAGCATCTAAATTAATATTTAATCTTAACTTTTTCTAACCATGGCCTTCTTCCTATCTCATTTTCTACCTGTAGGACTCCTGTCCTACTGGTTGACACTCTCTCTAGTCCTTGGAATTGCTTAGTGATAAATAGAATCCTTGATTTAAAAAACTGTGGTATAATGTCCTTATTTAGAAGCACTTTGTTTTGTTTTTGTTTCTGGGCCACATCCAGCAGATTTAAGTGGTACTCCTGGCTCTGCATTCAGAGATCACTCCTGGCAGACTTGGGGAACCATTTGGGATGCCAAAGATTAAGCCCAGGTTAGCCGGATGCAAGGCAAATGCACTACCCGCAGTGCTATTACCCTGGACCCTATTTAGAAGCATTTAATTTATCTCTAAATTCTAATTTTCTCTAACTTTACTTCAAGTAAACTCTTGTAGAAACAATTGCCTATATAATTAATTTGGTAATTTATTTTTATTTGTTCCAGCAAAGATTTAATGTGCCTCATTTGGCAATTAATCATGTAATGTAATTTCTTATGGCATCTTTTCTGCTACTGCATCAAACTGTAACTCCTTTCCCTACATACACATCTTTCTTTTCTCTCTCCCTCTTCTTCTCTCTCACTAGCAATTAATTATGTAATGCAATTCTTTGTGGATTTATTCTGCAGTTACATCAAACTGCTACTTTTTTTTTCATATCTGTCTCTGTCTCTATGTCTTTCTGTTTGTCTACCATTCATTGTTTCTTTTCCCTAAGATGTCTGCTGAAAAATTCAACTCCAAATCACATCTATTTCTCAGAGGAGATCATATCCATCATATCCAAGAACTCATCGATGCCAGACACAAGGACCTAGCTTCCTTACCTTGACTTGTGACTATCTAAATATGAAAGGACATTTAAAGGTCAGAGAATTTCTGAGTAATCAGATAAGTGCTTTTAATGATACTTCTGAAGCCAAACTTGTGGGATCATGTGCTAGGATTAAACCAAGACTCCAGTGTGCCAAAGAGACGAAGTAGCCTGTTGAAGTATTTAAGCCCCAATTTAAACACTTAAATTAATTTCATTTTAAAAATGAGTTAACATAAATGCATAAATAAAAATTAAATTATTATTATTATTATTATTTTGACTTGCAGTTATGCCCATCAGTACTCATGGCTCACTCTTGGCTCTGTATTTAGGGATCACTCCTGGTGGGTGCATGAGGGATTAAATTGGTCCCAAGGCCCATAAGGGGTCCAGGTACAAATATGAAATTAACACTCTGCCAACTATACTATCTTCCTGGCCCCAAATATAATTTTCAAGTGCAATTTAAAATATACACAGTTCTGATATTAAGGCACCTTACCAATGAGTTACATGATTATTTTGCAAAAAAAATCTCAGCTTCATAGTTTATAACCAAGATAGGATTATCAAGATTATATAGTACACAAGTTGTGGTTTTAAAATATTATCTTCTCTTTGCTCTTTTTTTGTGGTTATTGTGGTGACTAAGGATTGCAACACACATATATAGTTCTGATGCTCACTGAGGATGCATTATTGAGTTATAATATTGATGCATATTTTGTTTGGAATGCTCATAGTTGCAAAGAAGGGTAGCTAATATATTTTAATATGGAATGCTTCACGAATTTGCATGTCATTTTGCACATGGGCCATGCTAATCTTCTTTGTATAGTTCCAATTTTAGTATATGTGCTACTGAAGCGAGCACGGGTAGCTAACATTTTTAGTTGTTTTTGCACACACGTTTGTAGAATTTTTACATTTTGTTGTAGTGCCAGGGCTCCAAAAAACAGAATTGCAAGGACTATATCCCATGCTTATAAGGTAGGTGCTTTCATCACTGAGAAATTCCCAAATCTACTCAACTATTTAAAATATTAATATAGTTAAATAATATATAATCATAAAAATGAATTTCTCTACTTTCCAAATGAAGGATTCGGCTAGTCCACAGAACGTTAATAAATGAGAAATCTGGTTTACAGGACCGGAGCAGTGATGCTAGAGGCAAAGTGTCTGCCTTGCAAGCACTAGCCTAGGACAGATCATGATTCAATCCCCGGCATCCCATATGGTCCCACCAAGCCAGGAGCTATTTCTGATCCTATAGCCAGAAGTAACCCCTGAGCGTCAATGAGTGTGCCCCCACCCCAAAAAAGAAATATGGTTTACTCATTGCTAATACTCTTTGCTGTAATAATCTTCATATATTGGAATTTCAATATTCCCAAAATGTTGAAATGTTCTGGCCAAAAAGTTCCAAATATGTGGAAGACTAATACCATATTTTTATTTCTGTAATGTCTGACAGATACTTGCATATATTTATAATTAATAACTGTAGCAACTATAGATATTTGTGAATTACATTTTATATAACCCAAGTAAAATTTCTATAATTGTAGATGGTTTTGCTTATATTTTTCTCATAGCTACTTTAAAAATATTATAAAAATGTCAAAAACAAGGTATTATAGAAGCAAATAAGAATTAAATTTGAGGGGATGGAGAGATAGCACAGCAATAGGGGGTTTCTTTTGCAAGTGGCCAACCCAGGACCAATGATGATTCCAGTCCCAGCATCCCATGGTCCCCCATGCCAGCCAGGAGCAATTTTTGAGCAGAGAACCAGGCGTAAGCCCTGAGAGCAGCTGGGTGTGTCCAAAAACAAAAAAAATGAAAAAACAAAAAAATTAAAATTTATGCCAATTCACTTAACAAAAATAAACTTCTTAATAAATAGGAATTTATTCTTATTTGTCTTATTTATATAGCTTATTTCTCAAGCAAGTTCTTATCGTAAAATTTTTTGGAATATTTAATAAATATTATTTTTGCTATTTTTCCTTATGCTAAGAAAGGATATATTGATGTAGACAAAAGCAATAATATCTCTAAGTTATAAAAGTAGAGTTTTGTGAAATTATATTAATGTAAGATATTTTTTATTTAAAAATATAAGGAAATGGGCCCAGGAGATAGCATGGAGGTAAGGTGTTTGCCTTTCATGCAAAAGGTCATCGGTTTGAATCCCGGTGCCCCATATGGTCCCCCGTGCCTGCCAGGAGCAATTTCTGAGCATGGAGCCAGGAGTAACCCCTGAGCACTGCCGGGTGTGACCCAAAAAAAAAAAATATATAAGGAATATGAATTTCCTGGGAGATAAATCTACTAGAGTAAAAATAGGTTCTACTAAAGCAGAAAATAATATGAATCATTTTTGCGTAGATGTAAAAAACAAATGAGATGAGGAAATTTGATTTCTTTTGATACTATTTTGAAGTGATTTACTTTGCATCACAAAGTTCAAAAAGAAAAATCAATATTGTAAGTGAAAAAGAATTAAAATATTCCTCTGGCTTATATGTATAAAATCATGTCAAAATATACAATAATCAAATTTTTCTTAGAAATTGGATGGCAGGGCAAAAATATAAACAAAGCTTATCTATCATTGTATTTTATATAAAATAAGATCAACTACAGTCATTGTAATCATCCCCAATGACAGATGGCATATCATAAAAAGAAATCAAGTTATATACATCAGCACCATATAAAATGTGTCGGATTAAAAAAGACTTTGCTCACATGAAACTACTTCTAATTTTCTCTGCCAGAGTAAGCAATTTATTAGGCAGCATGTTTGATGAGAGCAATTAAATTCTCATCTTTACAGAATTGTAGCATCTTTCATGGATGTGATGTATGACTACAAACAAAACACCATGTGAACTGCAGGGAGTGGGTAACAGGATGTTTTTGTTTGTTTGTTTGCTATTTTGTTTTTGGGCCATGCTAGAGGTGCTCAGTATACACATTATCCCCCTATCCTCAATTGTCAAATAACAACAAAAATATTCTTTATAATTTGCTTTAGCATAAAATGTACAGTTAATAGAAAAAATTAATCAGATTACTCAGTTCTTTACTATAAAGAATAAAAATATATATCTAGCAAGTTAAATCCTGATGTTAATAATTATTTTTATTTTTGGTTTTAGGTTTTTTTTGAGGGGATAGTAAAATAAGATTTTAGTCAGATAGTCTGAGAAAAAGAAGAAAGAGGGAGAATAAGGCACTTAAGAGAAAACACAGGCTTCTCCAAAGACAGAGTTGCCTAGTGCTCATACAGAGTGAATGTATACAAAATTAAAATCTCAAGAGGGGATCTATGGATAACATGTGCTTGTAGGAACTGTGTGCATGGTTTACATTTACAAGAATAAATGTTTTATTTGTGTGTGTGTGTGTGTGTGTGTGTGTGTGCTTCTTTGACTTAGAATATATCTACAATGGTAATAAAAGTTAAAAAGTCTTTGAAGATTCAAAAGTCAAAAAATTTTAAATCATTGAGTATACATGTATATCTCATCTTATACCTGCAATAGTAGGAGAGCCAGTAAGATAGTTCAATGGTAAGGCAATTGTAAACTGTAACAATAGACTGAATTCCAGAACCCCAGATCATGCTCCAAACACCACTGGAGTGGTCCCTGAGTATAAAGTGAGGTATATTGTCTGAGTACAGTCAGGTGTGACATTCCCAAGAAGGAACAAAATTTTATTTTTAGTTCTTACTTTAATAAATCTCATTAATATGGTTTAGGCAAGTCAATGTGTCTGAGTACAATTTGCCTAGCAGTGAATAACTTTTATGATGTATATTGTCGATGCAATTGTTTCTTCGAAAACACGATATGTCACTAAGCATTTGCTGAAAGCTTCCTTTTACTTATAGATATCTATGACTTTTTTTGCTAAAGGTTCCCTGTGGCCTCTTGACATTTTTTGGTTACATTCCTATTGTTTCAAGGTCTTATTTCCCAGTATAATTTGCCAGAAAACAAAATCTGTTTTCTCTGAGTGAGATCTTTATAGCAGCCTATTCAGAAATTTTGGCCACCCTTGAGTTTATTGTTTCTGAATAAGGGAGAGATTAGAAAATGGAGGCCGGAGAGATAACATGGAGGTAAGGCATTTGCTTTGCATGCATCCATATAGTCCCCTGAACTTACTAGGAGCAATTTCTGAGCATGAAGCCAGGAGGAACCCCTGAGCGTTGCCGGGTGTGATCCAAAAAAAACCAATAATAAAAAAAATAAAAAAATAAAATAGGCCACATGTGTGGCTTAAAGAAAATGAAGTGAGGACAAGAGAGATGGGGGAAAGTTCTTGCTTTACCTAGATTTGATCTGATTTTATCTTCAACACCACATCTGGTCCCGGAGTACAGATTCAAGTGTAAATCCTTAATACTGCTGAAAATGGTCATCAGACAAAATATAAATGAAGGGTTATAGGGTGAATAATTTAGAAACCAGTTGCTTTTCTCTATTCAAGAATCTAGTGGACAGAAACTCCCATTTGATAAGGACACTATGTGAAGAAGTGACCATAATATTTTTTGTGTTTATTTCTTTGTGTGTTTATTCTATGCACTTCTCAAAAGGAATGCACTTTTATCTTTCTCTATAATACCTGTAATGTATAATCTGTCATTTATGTCCATTAAATTTGTTTGCTATGGCTAGAAATCCTTCAATTTCCTTCTCATTTCACTGAGTTGAAACCCTATTATTATTTATTCAGGGTCCATTCTTAAATATCTACCAATTTCTCACAGAAGCCCATTTTACTTCCCTAACTTACTATCTTTATTCTTCTATTTTTTAATAGAAATTACATTTTATTTTCTCTCTTGCTAGAGAGCCATGTGTCTTCAATTTCAATTTCTTACTTAGTTTTTTTTTTTTTTTGGTGCCACAACCAGTGGTGCAAAAAGTTTACTCCTGTGTTGGATAAACAGGGTCACAATCTATTTTGGACATGCTTGTTACTCATTTGTCAGAAGTGCTGTTGGATGGAAGCATCCTTTGAGTTGGTGCCTTAAACCAACTGTTTTCCACCCCCAGGGTGTGGTCTGGTGCTTGCTAATAAAGACCCTGGTTCTCAGGGATAAACCACTTGTGATTTCAGATTTCTATCACTAAGCTATTTGCTTTTTTAGGAGAAGGAAGCTTGTGAGTGAGTGTTACTGAACCTGTTTTATCCCCTTAACCCTGTATGGATCATTTCCTGTGTTGGCCTTTGCTTCCAGATTGATATGTCTCCAATATCCTGGATTTGAGATATGTAGCTTCAGCTTCACTCATAGTTCTGTGCATAAGGACACTCCTGGCAAAGCTCAAAAGACCATTTGTGGTGTTAGCCTCATCAATCATTTGATAGCTAGTTCCCTAACCACCGGCTATCCTAAATTTCAGTTCATGCATGTAAATTGAAATCTTCTTAAAGGCACAAAACATTTTTATTTTTTCATTACAGTTATAATTTGCACTGTTATTGTTAGCTGTCTTTAGACATATAGTATTTCAATACTAATCCCATCATGAGTGTCAACTCCCATCATTATATCATTTTCCACCCATCAACCATCCCTTCACATCCCCTGTGGCCTTCTTGTCAGGCACATCAAAGTAAAGTAGTTTCAGCTTAGATATCATAATTTAGTATTATTGAATCTGTGTTTTGGATGTATATCTATGGCACTCTCTCCCATGTCCCCAGTACAACCAAAGTTCAGACCCCTGTGTCCTCATTGTGTCCCCTTCTCATCTTCTTCCTTCCTGCCTTAATTTTTTTCTTTTCTATCCTTTTCCTTCCTAGGCTCTGGGGTCAAGCATAATCTGTCTAGGCTCCCCCACATTACATTTTCGTTTTTTAATTTTTATTTTCCACATTACATTTTCTAATAAAATTATTTTATATACTACAGATAAGTGAAAGCATCCTATATTTGTCTTCATTCTTTGGCTTATTTCATTCAACATGGCATCTTCCATTTCTAACCAAATTGCATAAAATTGCATGATTTCATCATATCTTTCAACTGCATATTTTTTCATTATGTTTGTGTTCGATGCTTTCAACTGCTTTGGACACTGAGGTTGTCCATATCTTAGCTATTGGACTCATTTCAGCAATGAATAATAATGTGCATATATGTCCTTTTGAATGAAAATATTTTAGTCCTGATGATAGATATCCAAAAATAGAATTTATGGGTCCAGTTGCAGCTCAATTTTATGTTCACTGAGGACTCCTCTTACTGAAATCCACAGGGATTGAGACAGAAGACAATATTCCCTTCAGTAGTGGATTAGTCACTTTTTACCACTTTCCTGTCAGCACAGATTTTATCCTCATTTGTTCTCCAATGCTTCAGTAAATTTTCACAAAATAAATTAATTCAACTCTTTTACAAATATTTATTACCCTCTTTATAAAATGTAAATATTTCTCATATGCATTATTGTAATCTCAGGATATATTCATAAAAAGGCAAACATAATTAAATTCCATAGAATAGACAGTAGTCAGTATCTAAGTCAATCACAGTTGTGAGAGAATTTACTGTTTGTTTTTATGTTTATAGATACAAGTCATAATTATGAAGAAAATAAAACAAACAAAAATAAGTTACTAAGAGTGTGTGTTACTTTATATAGAATATATAGGTTTCATGTAGAAACCTATATCTGAGACTGTATCATAGGAATAAAAAATGCACATAGGAGAGAGCATTGGAATAAACCAAGTTGATATTTAATGGAACATCACTTCAGGTGAGTAAGGGTTTGGAAGAACAAATAAGTGACCTATAATGTCTGAGAAAGAGGAAAAAGACCCTGGAAATATACAGAGGGAAGGATGGAGCTGAAGACATAATATTGGCATGATATTGAAAATCACATGTGGCCTTAGTAGTTGATAAGTTTATAATTTTTTAAGATTTTATTGCTGACTATTTCTTAGCAGAGGAGAGATGGGATCCTCATACACTTTCAAGGCATTCCTTTTCTGTATTCCTAAACTGAATGAAGGCAAGAATACATATAAGAGACAATGGGAATCTTTTGGTAGAATCAAAGTGAAAAATGAATGCTGTTTAGGCCTGGAAAGAAGTAAAAATGATGATAAGAAATGGTGATATTCTGAATATAATCTGAAGACAGTAGTAACAGATTTGACTGTCAAGTTCCATGAAATGTAAAGGAAAAAATAAAAGTTGTAGATGACATCCACGTGCAGGGTATGTGCAATGAAAATGAATGAGCTGCTTTTGACTAAATCATAGAAAAATATCTAAAATCAAGTTGTCAGGGAGGATTAAGTAAAAAAGTCAGTTCAAACATCATAAGAAGTTTGATGCAAGAATCTGAATTCCAGAGAGAGAGTTGGAAATTGAGACAGAAATTTAGCAGTAATTAGATTTTGACATAACTTAAAGTCCTAAGAATTAGATAAATCAATCATGAAAAAAAGGCGATAAAAAAGAAAAGTGATGAAATCTAAGAGAGAAGACAGGGAGATTTTTGAAATATAAAAATCTGCATCATTTCATTCAACATTAGACATTAGACTATGCTATTAGGTTTTCCATTTAAGATATTAATAAAATGAAGTACACAAAATTTTATTTCTGTAGTCAAACAGCAAAAATTAGCAGAGACTGTGATGAAACCCCATATGATCTGGACTCAGAAGTGCTCAGAGTCACTATTTTATTTTATATCTCAGTAAATTTAATCCATATGATGCTTATTGCATAGTAGGTATCAATGCATTTTAAAATGCATCAGCAAAAGCTTCAATCCTAACTCTAGAAATAAGCCTCATTAAATAAGTCTTAGGCACTTTAGGAAAAAAATATTCAAAGCCAAAGAATAGTCTTCATGTGGAGAAGATATCACAGCCAAGAGTGTAATTTAGGCCACTTTAAAGGTAGGGAGACTACAGCTGTTCTATGCCTTTCCAGCTACTTCTTAACGACCAAGAAAATAAGAAAATCCACTTGCTTCTTAAACAGTCCAACCCATATACTTAATATCCATTTCCTGTTAAAATGGCCTATTTGTTGGATTCTGATTAGCTCTTTTGGCACCAGCCTATACACCAATCCAGGCTGGTTGCTCTGGCTTGTCATGTTTTATAATAAAATACTTTAGAGCCTTAAACAAAATTAAATGCCAGCTCAATGCCAACTACTCGGACTTCACCTTTTAGTCAACAATACAGAAAATGCATAAAGTTCATATTTAACTCAGTACTACAGAATGAGTTCCAAGATGCCATCAGTAAAGCACAGAGGACCAATTTCAATTCTAACAAGTACTTTTTACTGTTTCTATTAAATGAGGTACACTTTAAGAAAAAGGGTAAGGAAACTACCTAGGGGGCAGGAAGTGTGGATGGGGAATAAAGCAGTCCATTGCTAACCATGGTGAAATAAACTACTGGCTATAATACAATGAATTTTCATGAGGTACTACTATATTTTCTTACCCTATATTTCTTAAGGTAAGGGGTTGGAATGATAGTACAACAGTTAAGGTACTTGCCTTCCACACAGTCAACTATAACATCCTGTGGTACCTTGAGCCCACCAGGTAGAGAGAGCAGAGCCAGGACTGTACCCTGAGCATAACAGGGTTTGCCCTACTCCAAAAAAATAAAATAGAATACTTAGGGTGCAGGTTTTTCTGAGAGAGTACTTTCAGCTAAGATTTGGTTTTGATGACTTAAGTATAGAAACCAGTAATGGAGTATAAGCCTTGGATGTGTGAGTACCCAAGTCTGATTCTTCGTACTCTATACATAAACACAGACACATACAAATAGAATTGGGATTTGAGTTGTTATCCATATTGAATGGTGGATGGTTAGCTGCAGCAAGTTTGTGATTAGAGACTCAAACCTTTTTTTTTTTTTTTTTTTTTTGATTTTTGGTTCACACCCGGCAGTGCTCAGGGGTTACTCCTGGCTCCATGCTCAGAAATTGCTCCTGGCAGGCACGGGGACCATATGGGGCACCGGGATTTGAACCGATGACCTTTAGCATGAAAGGTAAATGCCTTACCTCCATGCTATCTCCCGGGCCCCAGACTCAAACCTTTGATATATCCTTAACCTGTATACACACACAGAGACACACACAGATACACACAAGTTTGAGCACAAATACACACAGGAACACTTTACTGTTCATCAGACATTCCTTGCATCCTCTCTCTGAAGACTATTTCATTACAATCAAGGGTTTATATATTACACTGACTTACTCTTCTTAAGATACAGTGTAATGAGATACCTAATTAATACTTTATCAACAAGCTGCTTATCATACTAATGATGTTCTATAAATAATGCCTTCCATGGAATTGCTGTAGTGACCTTTTATTTCACAGTCTGATTTCAGATGAATGTGCCACGGAACCAGATGTAAGCCTTGAATAACACTAATTGTGGCCTGAAAACAAAACAGATAACATAAGACAGTCAAACAATTTAAATTTAAGAATTTTTTTAATAAAAATTCTCATTTACATGGGAAAGTAATACATAACTAATATTAGTTTTCTTAAGCAGTTTTATATTTAAGTATATTTACATCTCAGTAAGAATTCAACAAGAGTAAAATGTATAGTCACAGGTTTGTCTATCAAGGATTCCAACTACACTAGGTATCATCTGGACAGCTCTACCAGGTGAGCATGGTTGCTCTTTCCTTGCTCTGATAGATAGTGTCTCAGGTGATTTCTAGATCCACTGTAGCAGAAAGTAGTAAGCACCACAAAAGGGTGCAATCCCTGATAAGCATTGTAACTAAAATAAGATGTCCAAGTATCGTGGTGAGCAAGTGTGACATTTGACAAGCCTAAGTGCGAGCATCCCAATCACTTTCAGCATGTACCATAGCTAAAGTGTGTGTCTCAATTTAGAGCTTGCCTCATATGTGCAAGTACTGCAACTGAGAGTGTGAGTGCCAGTAAGTGAGAATTCCTTGAGCATTGTGGCTATGTGTGAGCTCCAAAAGCAGATGCATGATCCCTAGGAGTCAACAAAGCTAAAGTTTCATGAATGTCAGGATGTGGCAGGTATGTGAGTCAACAAAACAACAGCACCACTAAGAGTAATAAGAAAGAGGAGGAAAATAAAAATAAGTAGAAAAAGGTTTGAAATGAACAAAATCATTTTAAAAAATGAGAATTATTCAGGGGCCAGATTGGTGGCACAGTGGTAGGGCATTTGCCTTGCACACTGTGGACCTAGGATTGACCGCTGTTCTATCCCTCAGAGTCCCATATGGTGCCCCAAGTCAGCAGCGATTTTTGAACACAAAGCCAGGAGTAACCCTGGAGCATCAACGGGTGTGGCAAAAAAACAAACAAACAAAAAAACCCAGAATTATTCAGAAAGCAGGAGACAAGGACACTGTACTGAATGATAAAAGAAAAAAAAAAGTACAGGTCAATGCCGTGGATGAACATATATGCAAAAATTTTGAATAAAGTAGAAGCACAATTAATTTAAAAGTTGTTCCCATGGCAGTGTGCTTCAAGGACAGGAGAAACGCTGTATCTCTCAGGCCGAGGGAATTCCCATTTTAATTTTCCAACGTTTACTTTGCCTATGCAAAACGAACAACAACAACAATAAAAGCAAATAAACAAAAGAACCTTTTTTTTTTTTTTTGGTTTTTGGGTCACACCTGGCAGTGCTCAGGGGTTACTCCTGGCTCCATGCTCAGAAATTGCTCCTGGCAGGCACGCGGGACCATATGGGGCACCGGGTTTCGAACCGATGACCTTTTGCATGAAAGGCAAACGCCTTACCTCCATGCTATCTCCC
>PVKC010003905.1:0-37199 GCA_004027635.1 Crocidura indochinensis
AAAGTAACAGAGAAAGAAACAAATAAGAAAGAAATAAAAAAGAAACAAGAAAGGAATATGAAAGGGAGGGACTGAATAAAGGAGGGAAGGAAAGAGAGAGGCAGGGAGGGAGAGAAGGAGGGAGGGAGGGAGTAATGAAGAGAGAAAGGAAGGGAAAGAAATAAAGAAAATGAAAGAAAAGAAAGTGAAAGAAAGTAAAAAGAAAGAAAGAAGAAAGAAAAAAGAAAAAAAAGAAACAACAAAGAAAGTAAAAAGAAAGAAACAACAAAGAAAGTAAAAAGAAAGAAACAAAGAAAAATGAAAGAGGGAGGTAGGTAGGGAGTGAAGATAGGAAGGAAGGAGGAAGGCAAGAAGGAAGGAAGAGGAGAGGAGTGAAGAAGAGAGGAAGGAAGGGGAAGAATAAAGAAGACAGGGTCTGGCACGGTGGCACTAGAGGTAAGGTGTCTGCTTTGCCAGCAGTATCCTAGGACGGACCATGGTTCGATCCCCCTGAGTTCCATAAGGTCTCCCCAAGCGAGGAGTGACTTCTGAGTGCATAGCCAAGAGTAACCCCTGAGTGTCACCGGGTGTGGCCCAAAACCAAAAAAGGAAGGAAGGAAGGAAGGAAGGAAGGAAGGAAGGAAGGAAGGAAGGAAGGAAGGAAGGAAGGAAGGAAGGAAGGAAGGAAGGAAGGAAGGAAGGAAGGAAAGAAGGAATTAAGAAGGAAGGAAGGAGAAAGAAAGAGAAAGAAGAGAAAGAAAACAAAAGAAAATAGAATTACAAACTTGAACATTGTAAGTATTGGAATTAATTCAACATTAATTTCTCTACAGGATTACTATATGTTAGAGTCAATTTTCAGAAATTAGTAACCTTTAGTCTTTAGAATGGTAGTCTCTAGTCTTTTTTTTTTTATTTTTGGGTCACACCCGGCAGTGCTCAGGGGTTACTCCTGGCTCTGTGCTCAGAAATTGCTCCTGGCAGGCACGGGGGACCATATGGGGCACCGGGATTCAAACTGATGACCTTTTGCATGAAAGGCAAACGCCTTACCTCAATGCAATCTCCCAGGCCCCAGTCTCTAGTCTTTTTAAAAAGTCTTATTTACTTAATGATTCCAATGAAGAAACTTTTGTAAGCCTGTCTTACTAAAAGGATGCCAGTTGAAGTCCTGACATCCTTAATAGGAAAACTGAGGTTAACAGAAAGCGCACTTTGAATCTTTGAATTTCCACAACTTTGTTGAGGACTACTCATAACAATGCTTTAAAATCTTAAAGTTAATACTGACATATTAGACATGAGAAATATCTTATATTTTCTAATATAGTTGATGCATTTGTCTTTTTATCAAATCAGCAATATTTGAAGGAAAATTTCCTCACTGAACTTCTTACTTCCTCAATTAATATACTTTTAGGGAGGGGTGGGGAGAGCATAATAGAGTCCACACCCAGCAGTGTTCAGGGTTTACTTCTGGCTCTTGCTCAGGGACTATTCCTGCAGACACAGAGGACATATGGGATGCTGTAGATTGACCCCAATAGGCTACACACATTATACATTTAGTACTAACTACAGCTCCTCAACTAGTACTTTTTTTTAAAAAAATATTCTACAGAGGCATAAAAAATAGGTACATTCTAGCAATTTTCTTCCTTTTGGAAGACAGGTTATTTTTGTAATAGAAAAGTGTAGAGAAATCCTACTTTTTTCATTTTGTTATTTATAGGGCCACATAAAATGAAATGTTAAAGCAAAAAAGTACTTTCAAACACAAGCAAAGCTAGGGTTACTATAATTTTTAAAACCACAGTCACAATTCCTTGTCATGTAAAGGGATATCTAGTGTTAAGGTTCTTCTAGAAATGGCTTTTAATTTTAAAATATAGTAAAATAAAGTTCTCTTTTAAAAAGTATATGGTGAAAAGAGATGTATGCTGCATTTGCTTCATATCATCGTCCTTTCTTTGCCCATAAATAATAGTTAAAAATAGTGAGAGCTGGAAAGATAATATAGGTGTTAAAGTATGCAACTTCCATATGACTGATCATAACTCATCACTGTTACCTCATAGTCCCCAAGGATTCCCTGGGGTTATCTCTGAGCACAACATTCAGAGTAAGTCAGAAGCAGTGCCGTGTAGGGCCCTAATGTCTCCCTACTCCAAATATCTTTATGGTAAGACCCATGAATTGGAATAATTTTATATTTTGAGGGTGGTATAATGTATTCAGAGAGGCATCAGAAGTTATGTGCCATTTGCTATTCTTAACCTGTTCATGCAAATGTTCTAGGTCTGGGAATGAAAAGTATGTAGAAAAAAATCCCATTACAATAAATTCAGTGTAAAAGAGATTAAGAACTTGAAATTGTATTGAGACCAACCTAAAAACTATACATCCATAGTTTCTCAAATATGGTGTCCCATGTCCCAGGGCATGAATTATCTTTGTTGGACAGCAAATAGAATTTTAATTTGTCAGAGGGCTAAATGTTAGCAGATACTCAATATTTTACCAAACCTCTATAATTAAGCAATAGAATAGAAAGCTAAGGGGTAGATTGTATTAATATAAAGAATGGACAATAGTTTGACACTTTCCTGAATATATATATATATATATGTATATATATAATACAATATTAAGCTTGCTAAATGATCACTCAGTATTGATACAATTATCTATGTTTATAATTAATATGTGCCTCATAACACTATTGAGTCTGGAACTGTCATATTTTATTGAACCATATAGTTATTTTGTGACAAATAAAAGATTTAGTTGACACTACTTTAGTTTGTTTCTTCATCATGCAATCATATTCTACTCTCTTAGGAAACAAAACTAAAATGAATTTTTATTCAACTCTTAAGCTAGTTTGCCTATATATGTCAATCAGTTATTGTGACTAGGAGACAGTTAAAATTGAAGAAATCTGGCAGTCTCTATATGCTCATTTTCATTTTTCTCTTCTGCCCTATTCCAATGGTGATGCTTCAAAATTTTTTTTCTCATGTCCCCAAATCCTTTGTGCCTTTCTGTCTGCAAATATAGTCAGCATTCAACAAAATAAACGAAACCCTGTTTCTTAAAACACCTTTTCTTTGCCCTTCTGACACAGTTTTTTTAAAATTTGTTCCACTGATCTTTCTACCTTAGACATATCATATAAGTTTATTCCCCTACTTTATTTCTAAATAAACACTTCTAAGTTTAAGCAACAGAATATTTCCACCCATGTATTGTATAATTATTACTTGGTGTCACCCATACCTGTAACTCAAATTTCATTCAAACATTCAGACATATATCTAAAAACTTTGCACTGCATTCAGGAATATATCTAAAATCTTTGCACTGATCTCCAAGTCAAAGCTCTCCTTAGCAAATCAAGCCTTCAAATTACAATCTTTTCCTGGTGAGAAATTAAAACAGTATGTCTGCTCCTCAAAACACACACACACACACACACACACACACACACACATCACAGACTTTTCTAGTCTAAAATTACACTCTTGAATTAACACTTTTTTTCGACCACAATAATTTAATTTATCATTCATTCAGCTTTGCCATCACTCATTTGCTTAAATCAGAAAAATATAAATCTAATGAAGCAATAACTAAGAATATAATTGTTATGGTTACAACAGGTATTTAAGTCAATTTTCATTTGTTTTCTGTCAGAGTTTCATCACTTGTGCTTTTTTCATGTTAGACTATCTTAAAGAGATCCACAGACAATAGATTCGGCCCTAGAAACATATGCGACATAATCTTAGGTTGCTAAGACCTCATAATTAGGATGTCAATTTGGTCATATTCCAGTGAAGGCCCTCTTTAAACTTTGTTATTCTGCTGTATTTGCACATGGTGAAGATTAACTCCCTTAAATCTATTATTAAAGGGTCACTTGTCCAACTTATGAAATTATAATTATGTATTGCCCAGTAAATTCTAAAGCAAGTTTGGTACTTCAGCAGCTGAATTTGAAGGAAATTTATACTTTTACTTATGCAGTCTTTGTCTGTATGCACAAGCTATTTTAATGACTAAATTAATGAATTTATTAAAATATCAAACTGCTTTGCCTAGAAAATATAGACAATAATTACCACTTTTCATCTCTTCAATTAACATAATTGTTCTATTATATATGACTTCTAAAATCTCCAGTACTTTCATTACCACCAACCCTACCACCTCCACTACCACTTTCATCATCATCATTGCCATCTTTTTTTAACCTCCTATCTCCTTTACTTTCATTGAATGAGAAGTTTTTCAAACTTTCATGAAAGTTTTCATGAAGTTTTCCAAATCTATTTTATGATGTTCTCAATATATTATTTCTCTCATCCTCTGCTAACAATTGTTCATTTTATGCTTTGATTGATTTCAACTACAGAGTTGACCTTAAATTCCTTTTTTATAAATTTTAAGTTTTCCTTTGCAAAGGAAAAAATGAATTTTATATATTTTCACTTGCTTCACATTCTAAGTTAGAATAACTTTAATCTTACTATTTTTTTATTTTTTTTTAAGTTTTGCATGGTATGCTTGCTTTACTTTTTCTGTCTTCTGTTTTTTCCTGGGAATAAAGTAGTTTATTTTATATAAAGTGTTTGAGCCACTTTTAGGTTTAACATTTTGCAAATAACATTTTTCTTTCTTTGTTTAATCATAGTATATTTTTATAATTAAATTATTTTAGATATATAAAAATGAACTGTACCTATATATCAATTATAAGTAAATAATCAACTTGCTATTCTGTGTAATATGATTAGTTTTCACAGAAACAGCTTTAAATATAAGGTTTGCCATTTATTAAAGTTATACAAACAAAAATACAAAACACACCACACCACCAAATAAATGACTTACAAAGTATCTAAATTAAAATGAAAAATTACAATAAATTGGATAATGAATCTTTATTAATGATGATATTAGATCTGATAAGCAATATAAAATTAATAAAAATTATCATTTTAAATAATGCATTTATCAGTCCAAAGGAAAAATCTTAAAGTCAATGCATAAAGTTGATTTATTTTACATATCTTATATACATGATAATATTAAACCAAATTAATGTAAATTCACTAAAATCTAAAACACAAATTAGCTACTATGACTATTTTTGATAAAATATCTTTAAACTGTATATATTTTAACAAAGTATTCTTCAATACAATCAGTAAAGGTTTATACAAATTATTAATATATAAGTAAATGATGTTATCAATTCAGCATAAAATAGTCTAATTTCTATTAGAGAAACTTCTTATCAATAGTAAAAATCTAGTTTGGGACTTCTATATATCCAAACATGTAATGACTACTTAATAGCCCCTGCAATAATACATAGATATTTCAAGAATATACTTTTGACATAACATAAAATGATATCTAGCTCAACTATAAAATACTCTTTTCTCATAGTTTTGTAGTTTTACAGTGATACAAACAGATAAAAACTGACAGAAAAGTTAGCATTTCTAATAAAGTAAATGATGACTCACTTGAATTTTATAGTTATTTTATTTTTATATACTTCAGCAAATGATATATAGAACTTAGCTTGTACTGACTTACGCTTGATGTTTTTCCTTCCTAATTTTTTCTTTGACAGTAAAATTTTTATCATCTTTTGATTAGTAGAGCAGAGACATCGAACGCTAATTAAAAACTGCAAACTTTTAGTGGTTCTCTGAGTTCACTGAAGCACAAAGTATTATTTCTTATATAGAGGATCCAAAAATCTACTGTACCAGATATCTGAAAATCTTTTAAATTACCTCTGTTTTTACAATGAAAGTGTTGACACAAAATAATAGCTCACCCAAATATTCTTTTTCCGCTAACAAAAAAATAGATGCAAATATAGTACATGAATAATGAATTCAATTTGAAACAAGACTAAGACCAAAGAATTTTTGTTACCTGAACAAAGGAATCATGCTAGCTTGAAATGAGATAAACTCTTAAAAAATTTAAAGACTACAGTATGTAGAAATAAAAATGTATAAAATAAAGTAAGTTAAATTGTATTTTAGTACTCAGAGCTATATTCACATTGGAACTGCTGATATAATAGCATCAAAAGAACACTATTTGTCATAGTAAACTAATGTTCGTTTGCATTTTACTGTTTGTTTAGTTTTGTTAGCATTTAATTTATAAATTTTTTTGACTTTATAGCTTCACATTGGCTAGAAGTAAATAAGTTTATATGCTTTGTTTATGTTTGTACTTACTTAAATGACATAATAAAAGAAATACAAGTCGGGGCCCGGGAGATAGCATGGAGGTAAGGCATTTGCCTTTCATGCAAAAGGTCATCGGTTCGAATCCCGGTGCCCCATATGGTCCCTCGTGCCTGCCAGGAGCAATTTCTGAGCATGGAGCCAGGAGTAAGCCCTGAGCACTGCCGGGTGTGACCCCCCCCAAAAAAAAAAACCCAAAAAAAAAAAGAAATACAAGTCAACAAATAAAGCAAAAAAATACTATATATTCTTTAAAAAAATACTTTATAACCAAAGTGTATATTACAAAATTTGGTATTATACATATAGTTTAAAATAAAAAGCAATAGAAACTAACCAATACGTTTTTTTCTTTTAGCTTTAGTTATTTTTAAGTTAAACTTTTATTTACTTATTAATTTATTTATTTGATTTTTGGGCCACACCTGGTGATGCTCAGGTGTTACTCCTGGCTATGTGCTTAGAAATCACTCCTGGCTTGGGGGAACCATATGAGTTGCTGGGGGATCAAATCCTAGTTCGTTCTAGGTTAGCTGTGTGCAAGCAAATGCTCTCCCTACCTCTGTGCCACCACTCTTGACCCAAAGTTTTATTTTTTGATAATTATAGTTTTCATAGAGTGATTAAAAATAGAAATGGAGTTCTTTTTTTAAACATGGTGTTCTAATCATAGTTTTTTCAATAATATAACTTTGCAACATCATACAATGTGACAATGTAAAGAAATATTGCATTAATGTGGTCAAATATAAAATGGTATATTCATTACCATGATCACTTGTTTCCTTTTATATAGCTGAGCATATTTCCCTTCCACCATTGGGCAACCACACTAAATTTAAGGCAATTAATAATCCCTTCTTCTGTTTCCTTGTGCTTCTCATTTCAAAGATGCGAGTTTATGAATTAATACAGTACTCAATCATATCAATTAGCATTGCTATATTTTCACAATACTCTAATATTCATTTATGGTTCAAAATATAAATTATTCATACTTTATTGCTGATGAGCATTCCAGAAAATAGAGATATTAAAACTACTTTAATCAATCAACATTGAATATCATCTTGGTTAATTCTGATTTATGATCAGTTTTGACAATGTAGCAGACAGAAACATGAAAATACTGATCATTGTTATGAATACCTATTCAGAGAAATGCCTCGGGGCACAATTATTATATCATCTCATGCCTTTGTATTTAATTTTATTTAAAACTGCCACTAACTCTACCATATATATTTCTCTAGCAATATATGTCATTAATTTTCATTAATATACAATATGTTTTTAAGTAGTTGCTTTATTTTTCAAAACGTTCACTATATATTTGTTACTCATTATTTTAATTTGCATTCCTTCAATATCTAGTTATGTATGAAATATCCTTAAGGGAGGGAACTTTGAAACAGTGCTCAATGAATTTGAGGACTAGGTCTGTTGGTATATGGGCAACTGGGCTAACGTATAGTAGGAGACTCAGGGGAAGTGATGACACACAGATCCTTCATCCTTAGTACCAGAGCCATACCTCTGGTGCCTAGAAGCCTCCAGTATTATGCCTAGCCATCCTCAGGGGCCTTTAGGTCTACACCCAGGATCAGGAGTGCTGGAAATTGCATTAGTGTGAGTTTATGCAAGGCTTGTGCCCTATAAAAGTGTAGTAAAGTGTAGAAGTAGCCCACATTTAGCCAACCTCTTTTTCCCCTTGGGGTCATTTGTTCTTGAAAAGTTTGTATTGAAGGGTAGGACCAGATGGCTAAAAGGAACAGTTCTGTGAGCAATTCTGTGGCATCAAGAAAAGAACAACATATACAAACTGAATGGAGCACAGCGTGCTGCCAGGGGCCTCATTGAGAAAATTTACTAGAGGAAGCAGCCATCACCTCGGGGAAGCTGACTCTGCAGAAGGCAGAACTGCAGTTTCTCAGAGTGAAGAGTGTTTTCCCTGGATAGGACTTGCAGTGGCAGCCAGCGGAGACTAACAGAGAAAAGGGACCACAAATCCAGCAAGACAAAATAATACTGGACAGAAAATGCTAACCTCTGGCAGGCAGGAGCTAAATGCGAAGAATGTCACTTTTATTCCAGCATTTTTTTAAACTGCAAACAAACTTAGATCTCAGGAACACAGAGCAGTGGGCTGCTGACCCAGCTGTGAACACAAACACCGTTTTCAAGATGAGCCACTTCTAATACATTCAAGTCGAAACTCCATCCCCACAGGTTCCTAGCTGGCATCTCCCCCAAATCACTCATCCAACATACAGATTCTTATTGAGCTATCACATAAAATGAATTAATTGGGCTTTTCATAAAATTCAGTTTTGAAGTGAGGTTTACAAGTAGCAGAGTCTCAGCACTTAACAACTCCAAAGGGTGGTGTAGCCACATCTGGCTGAGGATGAAAGGAGCATTCCAGAAGTAAGTACTATCCTTCAGGGTTCCAATCTCAGTTCTATCCAGTAGGAGACCAAAATCACAGCTTCAGTCTTTTCAGACTTGAGACTTGAGGATCCAATGCTGGACAAACCAACAGTATTTCAGTGACAAGGGAGAAAAGATTTAGGGAGAACAAAATAAATGTAAACGGTTTAATAGACGGTAGCCAAAGGAACAATCTCCAGGTCAAGAATATTTGAGAAGAGGAAAGAGAAAGAGGACAAAGGTTTGATGAACGAAGTAAAAGCTCAAAACTCCCCAAGTCCCAAAGAACCAAAATATATAGGCACAATTTGTTTCTTTCCCCCCAAAATATATAAAAACATATTCTGAATTTCCTAAGGCTATTATTTTTAATAAATTTTGTGAGTTTATTTCATGTTGTGGTTTTTTTTTTTCACTTTGTAGTCATCCTGGGCTCTAACTGGCCTCTGTAGTCAGTCAAATCTCCAACATATGAGAACGTTGGCACTGTGCCCAACATCAAGAATATCCAAATCTTGCATACAAGCTTTCCAAAATATATCCATTGTGCAGGGATTCATATAAAAACTATCTTGTTGGGAACGTCCATTTTCCCGATCTGGTAAAGCATTTCTGTGATTGTGAAAACTTATACCAGTCAATAGGTCACTCAACTGGGCTAATTGAGCTTTTAATAAATACAAACATCTGTCTAATCTAATCTTTGTCAGGTTCTTTTTTTCAAACCATTTATTTTTTACCATAAAGTATTTGCTTTTAGCCAAGAACTGAAATGGTTTTGTTTAATTAAATCACAGCTTGGAAACTTTATATGCTGCTAATCCTTCTTTAAACTACTTCTTTTATGAGGGATATGTGAATGTACTTAGAAACGTTAAAAGCATCTTTAGGGCAATGCAGGGAATTATCATCAATACTGAGTTGATTTTCCACTACTTAACACCCAACTATATTATAGAATTCAAAACACAAATGCATCAAACATATTTTTGTTTGATTTGATTTTGTTTGGGTTGGCTTGTCTGTTTGTTTTAGAACATAGCATTTATTACAGGGATATTGGAATTAAGTAAATAATATTATTTCCAGATATTTGTAAAATCTAAAAATTTCAACCAAACAGAGCAAGAACAAAGGTGAAATAGTTTGCTTATATCTTTGCAATGGCATATAAACCAATAGTTTTTCCAACTCTAAGTTTGTTACTCTTATTGAGAGTACTATTATACACATTAGTAAAGGATGCCACATTCAAGTAATATTATAATTTTCTCTCTTTATTACTTATTGCAATGAGACCTAAGTCATCTCTGCTTCCCAGTCTGGTCACAAAATAAATCTGCCTTATTAGCACATCCACTTACTTATTCTCATCATCACCAGAATTATTAGTTGAGTAATTATAATGTGACCCAAAAGAGAAAATATATCTTAGGTATTCCATAAGAATAGAATGAAAAATTAAAAACAAGACTAATAGCTATGAGCACATACTCTAAAACCAAATTTTCTACATTTAAATGAATTTGATGTTATTTTGATACAGGTAAGTTTTTGTAAACTGTGTCACAGTTTTCTAATCATAAAACTATAAATATTGATATTGTTTTCTTCACAAATAGTCTCAAGATTAAATGAATTACTGTACTGAGAGTGCTTTCAATATTCTTGTTTTCTTATTTTCTAGTAACATTGTGTTAAACATATAAAATATAAATATGATTTCAAATATCACTTTGCAAACCAACTAATGTCTACCCATTTAAGAATGAATTCGGTGGAAAGGAATTTAGCTTAGTTCATTGACTATATTTTTTTATGTAAATCCAATTTTTGTCTTGATTCACAAGAGTATATTTCATTTAGGTCAATAGGTATTTAGTATGCTTCATGTATGAATTACAAGGCCCTGCAAAACAATTTGTACTTATTAAAAATGGAATAGAATAATTAAAATATCTAAAAGAATCATATGCAGGCATTATATACTAAAATATTCTGGCATGATTATAATGTACAAAATAGCCATTTAAGGTACCATTGCAAGAGTTCTATTCATATACTGATTGATTGGGGTTACTATTTTGCTGTAAAGGTCTCTTAAAGAATATAAATGTATTAGTAAGCTCATACTTCTATGACATGTGTGTGGCTCACAAAACACTCATTGACTCACATTCTTTCTTGAATTTTCAAAATCCCAAATCAAAGTGCAAACAGATTCAGTTTGTGGAAAGGACTATAGGGCTATATTATAAATAGTCCAGGACATAACTTTTATAAAGTAGAAAAAGTCTGTTAAGTATCCTTTTTCTCCTGAAAGATATAAATCTTATCAAATTAAGACACCTATGAATGTGGTTAATTTCAGTTAACTCCGAATATAGTTAAAATGAAGATGAAAATTATATGAATTTTAGAAATATATAATTCTGTTTGTAACACTAAGAAACTTGCACATATGAGATAAGAATGATACCTAGATGAATAATTAGTAATAAACATCTGCCAGGATATGACTGTTCAATAACCAGAAAAAGCTGAATATGAATACTATTAATGGTAACTTTTCACAAACATTATAGAAACATTGTGAAGAGAACTATTAAATAAATATCTGAGAAAAATGTTTAGAAAAATTTTATAAGACAAAATGGAATATATGTTTATCTCATTTTATGAATTTCACTATACATTCTGAAGCTAGAAATGACTATAAAATAGCACTTTAGAGGGTTAAATTTAAGACTGTGTTTGTTAACATCAGAAGTCATTTGAGATGGCTAAATAATTTCAACAACACAGAAAAAAAATAACCAAATCAGGAACTTGGTACTTAAAATGTTAGTATAAAAAGAAAAACAAAAACAAGAGACTTATACATTTATCTATTTAACAGATTGAGATGATAAAGATTGAATCTGTGCATTGATTTAAGCCTTTAAACTTTTAAGCACTAAAACTGTGATGGCTTCAAGGTCATTAAAAATGCGTATGTTCAGACCAAAGAGAATGTGTTAGGTTACAGTTGGGAGTGGTAGTCATTTTCAAAACATTTGTCAAGTGAAATTGTTCTCAATTTTTACTACACATCTAAAAATTATTATTATATTCTATTTTATGAATAAAAATATAGTACAAAAATGTACTCTGTGAGTTTAATAACAACAGTCACATCTTAGTCAGAACACATACTGAGTCAAAGTCATGTTTTTTTATGTCAACCAGCAATGTGCTGGGGCGCAGCATACACTGACAATAACACACAGGATTTGTTCACATATATGATAGACCGTGATGGAGAAAAGTTCTGATAGAGAAAACTCCAGCTCCTAAGTTCTGAGCTCATATATTTTTATGTCTTATAAAACCATTTTTATGTCTTATAAAAACATGCCATTTTATGTAAGTTTGATTAAAAAATGGCAAATTAAAACTATCTGTTTCACTTTTTTTTCAGTTGGCACCATAAAGGCAGTAATTCTCCAGTTTACATTTTTTCTGGTGATTAACAAATTTCTGGAAAATGTGTATAAGCTACCATGTCTTAATTCAATTATTTAGACATATATGTCAAATGAATGCAGAATTTAGCATCTGGTTATCACCCTTTCCATATGATAAGTTCATTTTTTTCAATACAGTTACACAATTATGATGAATTCTTGAGTCATGTGTGTGTGCAAATAGTTTATTTTCTCTTTTTAGACAATGCTTGTTTTGTTTTGCTGTGCTTCCTTTTTAACTTTTAAAACAGGTTGCCTTTTCATAACTTCTGGGAAAATTAATCAGTTCTCGGGTTTCCACTTTGTGTTGGTTTTTCTGTGGGGAACCGCCAAACTTGGTCTACAGTCAGGATTAATACCTCTTTAGTGTACGAAGGATCTGCCTTTTCTTTATACCCATCCAAAAGCATTCCTGGAGCCGTGTATCCCTTTCCACTAAAAAGCATCCACCATTAAATTCTTGAGATACAGGGGTCATCATAAGTGTGTTGTGGAGAGAAAAATTTCCCCACTGTCTAGTTCGTGGATTAGCCAAGCATGTAAACATTAGGAATATTAGTAAAAGAAATTTAATTAAAAATTTTAATAATGTTTGGAGAATTTACATAGTTTTAAATTATAAAGTAAATGGTACTAAGTTTGCATATTATCCTGGTTCTCATACTGGGCACAGAGACTTGGTGTTTCAAAAAATGTTGTTCTCACTTGAAAAGAAAAATCACTGTTCTGGCTTCTTCAATGAGAAAGTTAACTTCTGGATATGATCATAAGTTCAGGCAATCTGCATTATTTATTGTTACTGTGACAGCTTTTCCCAATATAGAGGCTTTACACTAGTTTACCTAGCAAAGTGAAGTATAAAACAAAGGTTCTGGCTAATTTATTTTGGGGGGGTACGGGAGGGTGGGCCACACCCGGTGATGCTCAGAGGTTACTCCTGACTATGCAATCAGAAATTGCTCCTGGCTTGGGGAACTATATGGGATGCTGGGGGATAGAACTGTGATCTGTCCTAGGTTGGTCTGTGCAACACAGATGTCCTACCAATTTTCTTTTTCCTATTAGGCACTGTAATTTACAAAATTGTTATTGAAAAGGTATCCTGAATATCACTTTAGCTTATTTCAATACATAGTTTTAGTCCTGTGTGATCATTTAGGAGGTCTCTTAAGCAAATTCCTAGTTTGAAATTTCCATATTGAAGCACATCTTCTCCTGTATGAGATTATTGATTTTTCTATAATACTATATCTAGTGTGCTTTCTTTTCTATCTCTGGATCCTTGTTTGTAGGAGGTTGTGTTTTCTGGTTTCTTCTATATGGTTAATATTCAAATAATTCAATTGTATATTTCTCTTTTGCAATTATAAACATTGCATATTATATTTCTACATAACATTTTAAAATTTTTGTCTGTTTAATATTTCATAAATTACTTTTCTATGAATAGCATTTCATTCTCTTACAAACCACTCCTATAAATGAAGATTATCATATATTATTGGATAATTAAAATACTATTAAGTTTATAGGAAATCCCCAAATCTTTCATATTTCATCTTTCTTTTTTCTATCTAGCTTCTCCCAATGTTATTATATATATTTATATATATAACTTTACTAGAAGATTTTTTTCTCATATGCTTTTTTATATATTTTCCACAAAGAAATGACAAACCCTATAAAACATGCTTCTTTTAATTTGAAATTTATATGTCTTTCAGAAATTAGCACAAAATCTGTCTTTTGCATTTAATGCTCCATGCCCCATACTGTATACACCATTCCTTCAAAAATTTCTAAATGGAAGTACTGAACAGGTACTTTTATAAATGTATATCTACTTGTTTTCTGGCTTATTTTGCAGGCAATACCAAATAATACACAAGGCCAACTTCTGGTTCTGCACTTGGGGATGAATCACTCCTAGTAGCGCTTTGAGGACCTTCTAGGGTACTGGTAAGTCAGGGAAGGTATTGTTGTAAGGCCAAAAAAAAACTTACTAGCTGTATCTACTTTATAAAATAAAGAAAAGTAGGATGAAATTTATCAAAAATCAATACATTTGTCATCATTATTGAAAAGTCAAATTTATCACAATTTATTAATGCTTATTATTGAATTTTATTTTATATTTTTATCTAGGTAGCATCAGTTTACAAGATTTTCTATAGATTTAATAGGTACTATATTGCCACACTATACCCACTAGCAAAATGTTAATATTCTACCCCTGTAGTCTAGAAATCAATCCACTCTGATATCTCAATTGTGAGATCAGAATCTGAAGATTTGTTTTTTTTTGGACATTATATTTACCCTTACTTTGATACTTTATATAAAATATCATCATGTGTTTGTCCTATGACTTCATTCTTTTAGCACGACCCCTTCCATTTCTAGTTATATTGTATCAAATGGTATTTTGTTGCTAATATCTGAATTAAAGTGTATTATGAAAGTGTGAGGGTAATTCACTACAATTCTTTATTCATCCACTTGCTATTTGGAACTAGAGTTAGTTTCAAAATCTTGTTTCTTATATAAGAAAGTAGATATGCATAGGTCCTCTTGAATTAGTTTTTTCGCTTAGGATAGGTACTTGGGAGTGTGATTTCTAGATGCCAGCGCAATTGTCCTGTAAATCTGTAGAGAACTCTGAACTATTTTTCATAGAGATTGAACAAATTAGATTTATACAAACAGTGAATGAAGATTTATTTTATTTCAACATCCCCACCAGCATTTATTACCATTAGTCATATAATTGTAGGGAATTCTCACAGGTGTGATATTATATCTTATTATAGCTTTGATTTATAATTCCCTGGTAAGTGATAATAAGCATCTATTAAAGTGCTTGCTGGCTATATTAGCACTTCTTTTGGTAAAGTGTCTTTTTATGCATTCCTTACTATTTGATTTCATTTATTTTTTTCTTCGAATGACTTAACTTGTGGGGAAATTTTATTCTTTTGATAAGAAATTAATAGCACCTATAGAGCATCACATCATTTTATACCAAATATAATCTTAATAACCCTTTCATAAATCTTGTGAATCATTACATTGTTTTCATTTCTACATGCTAAAAATGTATCTCTTGACAATAATGCTCCAAATTCACTAACTAGAACCTCAAAAACCAGGTCTTGGCAGACATAACCCGAAACATAGTTCTATGACATTCCTCTTTTCCAACTACAAATTAGATGATCAAATAATATGATTCTCTGCTGAGGTAAGACTAGGAATAAGGTGCCCATTAGAATTTTACCCCCAAAGAGCACGTGTGCTCATCAAAAAATACTTTGTAGCAGAAGGACACGTTTCCATGTACCATATGGAGATCGTCACATAGCCATAAGGACAAATTAATAACCATATCATAAAATTTCATTTCACATGCTATTAAAAGTGGTGTCACACTTCATTGCATAAAGGAGTGAAAACTCATGGTGATGGAAAAGTTAAGTCATATTCCTAAGCTGGCCTAGCCTGTTTTGAATGGGTAAAACTTTCTTTTCCATAAAATTCCCTGAAGCGTGGGGAGATTTTTCATTTGGATTGGTCACTCTTATTGAAAAAAAAAAGTAAAAAAAAGTAATCATCCCTCCACATGGGGATTTAGAAAAGGGGAGCCATAAGATCCATCTGAAAAGTAATTGCTAAGTGGATTCTATCCAGACAACAGAAACAGATAAATGACTAAATTCCTTTTAGATAAATTACTTGTTTTTGTATAGACTATATGGATTATGGATGAGGGCTTGTATTTTGTTTGAAAGAGTTGTTTGACAAGTTTAGAAACTAATTTCAAGTAAGTAATAAACTAGCATTTTTATGAAAACATCATAGAAATGTTCTTGTTCTACAAGGGAATTTCAGTAAAAGTGCAACTTTTTCTACTGATGAATAGTTTTCATGATTTTTTTATTTATGACTCATATTTGGATTATTATAATTATTATAATATAAATATAATTATAATAATAAAATATCTTGAAGAATGTTGGACCAGAGAGATAGCATGGAGGTAAGGCATTTGCCTTGCAAGCAAAAGGACGGTGGTTTGAATTCTGGCAACCCATATGGTCCCCTGAGTCTGCCAGGAGAGATTTCTGAGCGTAGAGTCAGGAGTAACCCCTAAGTGCTGCCGGGTGTAACCCCTCTCAAAAAAAAATCTTGAAGAATCTAAAGAATGTGAATGTGCCTAAATTTTTAGCATATATACTAGCTAAATTAATATTTGACAGTCAGAGACAGTGTAAATATGGTGGAGTACAGTTTATACACTGGGCATTGAAAAAAGACACCATTGTGTCAGCATCGTCATCAGAATGTTTCCCTAGAAATCTTCCCATTTTTTAGAATTCCTTTTGTTTGTTTTGGAAATTTGGTCCATAAAGGTCTTCCTTTTGGCTCTCTGGTCAGAAATCAGCCTTGGTATTGCTCATGAGACCGTAAACAATGCCAGAGATTGAATCAAGGTTAGCCTCATGCAGGATAAGCTGCTTATCCACAGCAGTTTTTCTCTGAACCCTCTTTTATAATTTTTGGACAGATTTTAAAATGAGATTTTTAGACAAAATATGCTAGAAATTTTCCATCTTTCTCAAGAATTTCCTTTTTCTTTTTATTTAAATACAGATATTTCAATATGCTTAAAATTAAAACTAAAAAAATGATGCTGACTACTGCATGTAAGGGTTGATAAAAAGGCTCACTAAGTTAGTGCTAATTTGCTTGCTAGCAATCTAACTTCAACATTGTATTGCCCATCTCTACCCCAGGAATAATCTCCACACATATAAAGGAATTAGCCACTGAGCAAGATATAAGCACACACTCAATAAAAATACCGAAGATAACCATGTGATAGTCTATTCTGAAAATAACTTTATATGCACTATTTCTTACAAATGAAAACTGATTGCCACAAAATATTTACAATTCAAAAGCCATTTGTTGTGTTTCTGACATGGATCACAACCATTTGACAATTGTTGACATTTTTTTTTTACTCTAAATAATCTGGTGAACACAGAAATGGGATGCAAGCTTCCATGTGTCTTTCAAATATTAACAGATTTTGTTGGTATTGTTTTCTCTCAAATTTGTTTTGCTATAATCATGTTTGACTCCATTAGTTTTGCATATATTGACTTCTTTTGAAGTTCACCTAATTAAATTAACAATATAAAGTAAAGATACTCTTGAAATATACAAAAGAGTAAATAAATGAACCACAACATATATTTCTGTTAATTGAAATTATTATTACAAATCAATGATTTTCTCAGTCAAGTGAGCTTTGGGTCTATTCTGACCTCTGTGGTATCACTCTACCTAGTCCCTGTACTCAATTTTTTAAATTAATATCTTTATTGAAGCACCATGATTACAACATGTTTGTAGTTGGGTTTCAGTTATAAAAAAGGATATTCCTCTTCACCAGTGCAACATTCCCATCACCAATGCTTCCCATATCCCTCCTTCCCCACCTCTGCCTGTATTAGAGACAGACATTCTATTTTTCTCACTCACCAACCTTGTCATGATAGTTATCAGTGTAGTTATTTAACTTAAATCACCATTCTTTGTGGTAAGCTTCATAACATGGACAAGTTTTTCCCAGCCCTCATCTCTATTGCATCTGTGTGTTATTAAAATAATGTCTTATTTCTCTTAAATCCCATAGATGAGTGAGTCTATTCTGTGACATTCTCCTTCTGACATATTTAAGTCAGCAAAAGAGTTTCCATGTCCATCTATCTATAGGAAAATTTCATGAACTCATTTTTTCCTGATGGCTGCATAGTATTCCATTCTGTATATGTACCACATTTTCTTTAGTCACTCATCTGCTGTCGAGCATCTGGATTGTTTCCAGATTCAGGCTATTGTAAATATTATAAATATTGTAAATAGCACTGCAATGACTATGGGTGAGCAGAAGGTATTTTTGGATTGCATTTCTGTGTTTTTAGGGTATATCCTTAGGAGCAGTATAGCTGGAACATATGGGAGCTCACTTTCCAGTTTTTTGAGGAATCTCCATATAATTTTCCATAAAAGCTAAACTAGATTGCATTTTCACGAGCAGTGAATGAGTGTCAAATTCAAATGTGTTAAAAACCTTGATGTCAGACCCAGGAGACCTTATATATAAGGTATATATAAAAACACATAGGTAAAACACTCCATAGCATTGACTGAAGACGTCTTCAAGGATGAAACAGCACTGTTAGAACAAGAGGAAACAAAGACAAACATGTGGGACTATAAATTAAGCTGCAAAGCTTCTGCACCTCAAAGGAAATAGTGACTAGAATACAAAGGCCACCCATAGAATGGGAAAGACTATTCATAAAATACCCATCAGATAAGGGGCTAATATCTAAAATATACAAGAGACTGACAGAACTTAACAAGGAAAAACATATAACCCCATCAAAAATGGAGAAAATAAATTAATAGATAATTCCATAAAGAAAAGATGCAATAGTCATAAGGCACATGAAAATATATTCTGTATCACTAATCATTATGAAGATGCAAATCAAAATGATCAGGCACCATCTCACACCACAGAGACTGTCATATATAACAAAGAATAAGAAGAATCAGTTCTGGCAGTGATATGGGAGAAAGAAACTATTCATGGCTAGTGGGAGATCCCTAAACCATAAATCTCTATCTTCGTTCCAGAAATTTATTTACAGAAGACATTTCAACTTGTTGAGTCAAAGGAATCCTCTGAGTTACCTGTTAAATTCTATTACTTTATTGTTCCCCAAACAAAGCCACATAACTCAAACTATCTAGTCCTGCCTCCCAATTAGAGGGAGAAGTAATGGAGGCACCAAGACCAAACAGTTATAAGATCACTAAGTAATAAACTAGACACAGAGGGGGTCACTCAATCTAGAAGACCCTGGGGAAAGGGTGGAGGATAGGGGAGGCAGGATGGGAACAGAGGTGGAGGGAGGACAACTCAATGATGGGAATTCCCCTGATTCAATGTTTATATGTACCTGGAACATTACTGGGAATGATATGTAAACTCGTATGATTAAAATAAAAATTATATTTAAAAATATATACTTGTTTGAAGGTGATTCAAACTGAATCTAAAGCCCTTGGAAAGGGTATCAGGATTTGATACTCATAATCTCTAATTCATTGGGCAAATAATATAGAATGAAATTTTATATATTTAATACAATAGTGTTATGTAAAATGAGGTAACCATAAATTATGAATTGATTCATAAAACAGAGATATAATGCTCTACCAATTAATATGACATGGAAATAAAAGTTTTTAGGTGAATTCTGTTTTACCAAGCTGCTTTTGGATTGTGTGGTGGGAAATCACTTTGATAGAATCACTGACACATTATTTCTACTAAAATTCAGGTTCTAAATCTAGTCTGTTGGGAAACAGAGTATATTCTAGATCTAGAGGTTTTTGGTGGGTCTTTGGAGTCTTTTGCTTTTATTCAACATAATTGCCAATCTTTGTAAAATGGAATAAATTCAGTGCCTAATGACAAGTTTGTGAAGTAGCATTTAGGATAGAAAGAACATTGTAGTCAGATAAAGTTTGGTGGCATGCAGCAGCTGAAAATAGATGAGCAAAATGAATCTGAACATTGCATCTCATTAAGTGCCTTCAGAGAATAAAACACATCGTCTATTCTTCTCATTGAAGGAAAGTTTTAGTAAAACATATCTTGATTTACTATTAAATTATTAGATTCCATGACTTAGTTCATAGTGTTGACTTTCTTTTGTTAAAGAATTCCTACATTCTGCTTGTAGTTTACAAGTGATCTAATATTTTGCTTTATAATACTCTCTACTGATATAGTATATTATCACCTTTAAAGAGATATATAAAGATAAAGCATGGAAAGTAATTGGCTTACCAAGAAGACATATATATGAAGTGTTAGTCGGTGGAGAGTCAAAATCTATTCCTCTCTTCAAATAGCTTCCAGCTTTTAGCTAAAATAATTTTAACAATGGAGGGTTTGCATAATACTTACTGGTTAGTTAATTTGAAAATAGCTCCCCTGTATAATTTCCCATCTGTTATTTGGTATGAGAACTGAAGCATATTAAAATTTGTTGAGTTTTAAGCATTAATATTGATTAATTTTTCAAGCAAGATCCTAAAAATCAAGAACATAGTAAATGTAAAATGATTAACGCATGTTAATAGCTTAATGATATAAGGACAGAAATATGTATTAACTTAAAAAGTATTTTTATTTTGGGGAATCTAGAGTATTTATACTGCAGTTACAGCATTAGTCTTGCATCTACATATCTGACTTATGTACAATTCTTAGCACCCGTTAAGGGCCCTGTGTCTACCAGGATTTATCATTGAATGAAGAACCAGTCAGTAAATAAGCACTTACTGTGTGGATTAACCCCCCAGAACCATGAAATTAAAGCCAGATTCTTTTTTTAAGTCAGGATTAGCTTCTTATCACTTAAATGTTTGCTTGTGTGTGCCCTTTATTTCTGTTCAGACATTATTCCACCATCTGTTCTTTTATAGAGATTTCCTTGATCCTATTTTAAAACTTCTCCAACTTTACTCAGCAGTTTATTTATCTACATATATATATATATATATATATATATATATATCAATCTACTTATCTACCTATCACCTACCAAATTCTTCATTTAGGTTCTCATACTTTTCTGATTCTTTGATCTCATTAAATATCCTTACCATGTTATCAGTAAGGTCATTTTCTGGCAGGTTACAAATAAGTTTGTGTTTGTTGTATCTTACACATTATTTTCTCTCATTGAACTTGGTAGCTTTCTCTGTGTCTTCCCTATTGGTTTTTCATTGTTAATTCTGTATTCAGTCATGTCTTTTTAAATTTTATCTTACTTTATTTAAAGAAAAAGTATCACATAATTGATATAACTGAACATCATACATTTGTTTCCAGAGAAGTGAAAGCAAAGTTATTGAAAAAAGAAACATAAATGAAAAAAAGAAAAAGTAAAAGAAGAAAGTTTGGAAAAGAAAGAGATCTGAAAATGTACAGAAGCAAGCACATTTGTGAAAATCATTGTGTCTTCAATCAAGTCATTAATACAATGGTAGAAACTACTGGGAATATACCTTAGGTCTACAAAAAATAATACAATGATGTCCTTTGCACTCCTATGTTCATTGCAGCACTATTTTCAGTAGCTAAAATCTGGAAACAACCAAAATGCCAGAAAATAACTGAGTAGCTAAAGTAACTGTGATACATCTACGTAATGAAATACTATGCAGCTTTTAGGAAAAAATGAAGTCTCAAAATTTGCCTATACATGGGTGGACATAGGGACTATTATGCTGAGTTAAATAAATCAGTGGGGAGAGAAACAAACACAAATAATCCAACTCATGTGTGGGATTGATTAAAAGTAAAAAGCAATATTGTAATAATACTCAGAGACAATAGAGATGAGGCCCGGAAAGACCAGTCCATTATATGAAGCTTACCACAAAGAGTGGTGAGTGCAGTTAGAGAAATAACTACATTAACAACTACCATGAAAATGATAGAGAAAGAAATACAATGCCTGTCTTGAAGCTAGGCAGGGGAGGAGAGAGGAAACTTGGGTACATTGTTGTTGAGAACTGCACTGGTGAAGTAGAGTGTGCATTTTTTGTAATCCTGGTGCTTTAAGAATTATTAAAAATAATATTTTACATTATTAATATATAACAATGGTAGAAGGTTTTGTAAGCCCATGTTGTTTGGTGTTCTTTCTGTTAGCAGCAAAATTTATAGTTGTTCATATTGCAACTGTTTCAGACATTCAACATTTCAACATTCTACCATCAGTTTAGCCCTATTCCAAAAAGTCTCCAGTTTTCCCTATTCCCCTAATCCTGCTTGTCAGAAGGTACAAAATAATTTACTCTCTTGCTTCTACAAACACACTATAAAGCAGAAAATTAGTCTTATGTGAATAATTAATTATCTTGTGGTGGGGTTTGCTGTTGGAATGGTTGGAGTGGCGCATGCATATTGTCTCTCTGAAGTTGCATAAACATGCTGGCTCTCTGAGACTGCAAATTTATTCAGGCTCTCTGAGGCCACACACACACACACACACACACACACACACACACACACACACACACACACACACACACACACACACTAGTTCTCTAAGGTTGCATTCATGTAATGACTCTGAGTTCTACTCTTCTACTCATGTGATGGCACCGGAGAGAATTTGAGGAAAATACTATAACCCAGTAGTGCCAACTATGACTTTTTTGATGACTAATTTATTTTAATTTAATTTTTACTTTATTTAAAGAAAATACATCACATAGGTGATCATAGTACATTTGTTTCCAGATAACTAAAATAAAGTTATTGAAAAATAGGAAGAAAAAAAGAAAAATAAGAATATAAAAGAAAGAAAAAAGAAAAAGTTTAGTAGCAAACACATTTGTGAAAAGTATATCTCCATTGAAGTCATTAATACAATGGCAGAAGGTTTAATAAACACTCAACTTACTTGTTGTTAGCTGTCCATTCTGTTAAAATATGATTTTTTTTAGGGATTATATCAGTAAGCAAATGAAGATGTCCAAAGATTCAAAGCACTTTTTAGGAGCATGTACTTAGCTGCCAGGCCTCCTGGGAGAAGGATGATTTGAGGAGTTGCCCACACTTGCTCCAAAAACCCTGGGAATATCAGCCACAAAACTGACTTACCTGAACTTTGATCAGATTAATATCTCCAAAGAGAATTGTGGAGGGTCAGTAATTGCTATTTTCTTTCATTGCCTATTTTCCTTCACCATTCCCTCAACTTTTCTTCTTGCCACTGCCCTTCACAGTGTCAGAAAGTATAACTGAATAGTTTAACATTTATTGAGTAATATTATAGTCAGGCCTCACATTTTAGGGTTTGTGAAATGGGCCCACTGACATAGTGGATGTGGGTGTGGAGGCAGCTGGTATCTAATCTGAAAAAAGGGGACATGCCTCTCATTTTGTGTCAGGCCAGTGATCACAGCTGAAATTAATATCACCTAGAAGTTTGAGACACTTGATTACCACATCAAGATATTTTGTTGATGTTTTTTAAATTATTAATTATATATACTATTTTTTGGTTTGGAGGCCATATCTAACTTTTCTCAGGACCTACACCAGACACTTTCATCAGAGATTACTCTTGATAGTACATGGTGGGCAATATATTCTGAAATTTGAACCCTAGTAGGTGTAGTGTAAGGCAAGCTACTTACCTGCTCTATTAACCATTCTGACCCTCAACGATCAATCAATAACTGTTTTATTTGGACTATAACTATAATATATGAGGGATCAGTGATTAAAATAATACTTTTTTCTAGTTGTTTTACTAAAAATCTTCTATTCAATTGCAGTTTATGCAGTATATTTTATTAACAAACTTAGTAATTAACTAAGTACAGTACTTAAGATCATGCATGATAAATCTAAAATCACTTAAGTTAACAAATTATAAGATACATTTTTCACAGCAGAAGTCTATACTTTTCAGCTTATATTATCATAAATATATCAGAAAAATGATGTATTTCCCTAGTGCATATTCCTGTAATTGTTGTCACTTCCACCATTCTATATATCTCATAATTAAATCAAGTCAGATTGTGCTTCTCAATCTTCTCTGAAGTCATGCATCATTCTGTAGAAAAAAATATTTATAAAAGGAATTAAATCAGATTCACACACACCCCAATCATTATGGGTGATTAATTTTCTTTTCTAGACTCCATTAAGGGCATTCCCTGATATTGTTACCAGAGGCTGAGGTCTCTAATTTATTTTTCTCTCTCTATACCGAGATTCCCCCTCCCCTTTTAATGGTCCAGGGTCGTGCTGGGATACTCATTAGTTTCCTGCTAGCTGCTCTTGCCAAACAGCCTCCGAGGCCTCAGAGTCACCTTAGAAATCATTAACGTAACTGGCGTTGCAATCTCCACCTGCCAAGTGTAGAATAATCATTTAGAGCCTGAAATCCGTTCTTCCATAAATGAACATTGTAGAGAAAGAAAGGTAAAGAGAAAAAAAAAACTCACATGCTGTTGTCATTTTTCCAAACAAATGAAACCTCAAATATGAAATGAGAAGCCAGATGTTTCCAAGTTTTGGTGGAGAGGAAGATGTGGTTTCCTTTTGGCCAAAGTTGTAGACACAATACTATGTTGAGGGATGAAGAATGTCTAATTGTATTTGTAATTTTTTGAAAATGGCATTCCTTTCTGGTATATAGTAGTATATAGAAAGTATACTATACTTTCTGTATTGTGGTAGAATCTACAAACAAATATGCTGTGGATTCAGTGATACTGTACACAATAAGGATACAAATTCCCACAGAACCTATCAAAGAATGGCATGCATCTTTTATCTGCATGCAGTTTAGAGGTTTTATAATTAAAATTTAAATTCCTTTCATTGTTTCTTATGTCATCATTCAAAATGATATCTTTTCACTCTGCATTACAGTTTCTGTATGGATAACTGATAACAAAATATAGTGCTAAGTAAAAAGAAAAACAGAGCAAAGAACCATCGGTTTGAATCCCGGTGCCCCATATGGTCCCCCGTGCCTGCCAGGAGCAATTTCTGAGCATGGAGCCAGAGTAACCCCTGAGCACTGCCGGGTGTGACCCAAAAACCAAAAAAAAAAAAAAAAAAGAATTGGAAAAAACAGACAGCAAAAAGTTACCTAGAATTGGGAAAATAGTAACCATTCCTAAAAATTTCAGAAAATATACATGCACTTTCTATGATAACTTTGCTTTTTCTTTTGTAAACCATTAAGAACATTTTAACTGCTGATTATCTTTGGTTACTATAGAACTTCAGTTCTATCCACAGCTCTAAAATTATCAAAGAATCTATGAAGTTGGATAAAAAGGACCTATGGTTCCTCAAGGCAATTATATAATTATTGAAAATATGGACTATGGGATCCCCTGGAATTCATGATGAATAAAGTAGATGGGTTTTTCACTAACTGTGACTTTATGTATATTTCTTTAATCTCTTCAAACTTGGGTATGTTTATGCAAAATGTGTTTAATAACTGTGGAGAGCTATCATAATGATTAGATGCCATTAATTTATACAGAGCACTTCACATATGCTAAGCAATTAAAATATAACCTATGCAACTACATAATTACCCAGTATAAAATGAAAACGGGGACTCCTTTGTTTGAAATATAGGGAGAAAAATGTCAATGGTTTGTTTTACTTTATTTTGGGCCATACCAGATGATGCTCAGGGGTTACTCCTAGCTCTATATTCATGAATTACTCTTGGCAGTGTTTGAAATGCCGTATGGAATGTCAAAGTTGTAACCAAGTTGACCATGTATAAGGTAAATGTCCTGCCCACTATACTATTCCTCCAAAAATAAAAATGCCATTAAAAGAAAAGTAGCTGCCCACATCTGTGAGGTTTCCCTGGGCCACACAAGGGGTTCCTGGATACAAAGGGTGAACATCCTACGGTGGTGCCTCGGTGCTCAGTCACACGAGGCACCATAATCTGCTTGAACCATGAAAATGGCCGGATAAAACTCTTTAACATACCGTTTATCCCTACATTATGCATTCTTTTAGGACCTGAAGCACATGACCAGCCAGAATCAATAACTGTGACCTACAGTTTTACCACAGGGCCTAAGCACCGAACACATTCAACCAAACTAACATGCACTTGCTCTTATACCCTCCCTTCTCATTACTTCGTATTTTTGTTGTTGTTGTTGTTGACTGTTGGTTTATTTTGTTTGGTTTTTCCTACTCTCTCTTCTTGTCTCCCTCTTCCTCTTCTCCTCACTATCATCAATTCAATATATGTCAAATAAAAAAAATCACACGGTTACCCCCTCTATAGGAAAGGAAAGCTGACATATAGGGCACAATACTGCAAAAGGTAAACACCTATATAAATAGATCTCACTAACACAATGGTCAGTACTCAAGACATGAAACCTATACATATCCAAAAGTTGAACTATTAGCTTCCTTTCCTTACAAGTTCTATACATACCTATCTTTCTGTACTCAGTGCACTTCTTGCCCTCCTGACCTCTCTACATTAATATACACCTAAGCTAACTTCTATATGTTTATATGTGGGCAGGAGCACACAGAGATAGGAATCCTCCTTAAGGGACAAACCTAAACCACAAACAGCCCATAACTTTATCCTATATAACCCCTCCCATATATATTTCCCCACCCCCAGAAATCCAGCTATCCCTTCAGCCCTCAATCTCACTCCCTGATATTCTTACCACATTATAACTCTCCACCCTCAGTTCTTAATCCATTAGGCATCAAGACTGACCTCTTACCCCAACAAGCCAGTACCCACTACACAAGTGAAAATACACTCACCCAAACTCTCACCTCATACCCGGCAAGAAAATACAACCAACACCCCGACTGACCCATAAAGTGTGGCACTCCTAATCACTTCTCTCCAAATGTGGACTGTGGCTTGATACCGGAACTAGCTCCAAAGGACCCCCACTGCAAGAACTTACCCAAGACCTCCCTGCCTGGACCCCACACTTCACAGGAAATCTCAAAAGACAATTGGGAAGCCTGTACTTTCATCATAAATATAGACGTATATAACACTACCTCTTATCCTGTTTATCCCCAAATGTAATCTCCTGTATCACTTTCTCTCTTTTTCTTTGTGTTTTTTTATCCTTGTTCATTTTTGTTGTTGTTTGTTTTGTTTTGTTTTAGTTTTTTTTATTTGATTTGATTTGTTTTTGTTCACTGCTAGTGGCACTTGGAGGGTGCTCCTGGCTCTATGCTTGGAGTTTGCCCCTGTTGGCATGGGAGACCATATGGGATGCCGGGATTTGAGCCACTGTCCTTCTACAGGAAGGACAGATGTCTTGTCTCCATGCTATCTCTCCCAGACCCACTTTACTCCTTTAATTACGTCTTTTATTTAATCTTTTTTTTTAAAGAAACTCTTTTTTTCTTTAGATATGTGTGAGCATATATATTCCTAGTTTTTGTCGGGTGTCTGATTTCTTCTCTCTCCACCCCAAATCCACCAATATAATGTAGCACCACTTCTTCCTGCAAAGACATATTAAACAAAGGGGAACTTTATGTGTAAAAACTAGCTCTTATCTAGTAGGGATAAGAACTCATATTTGTTTACAACACAGGGACATTTCCTACCCTGAATGTATGTCATGTGAAAACAACTTAGACTCCAGGGAACTAGACACCGACCATCCAGCCTTGACTCCTGGACCCCAGAATAAAAACGACAGAGTTCTCCATACCAGCTCCAGGAGCCCAATCCCCTCCAGGGTATGCATAATGCTACTCTGAAGCCAACATGTGCCAGTGCTAAATCGATAACCTGACAACGAGGAAATGGGAACAACTTGATCTAACAGCAAGTTGTCCTTCCTCATCAGCCAACGATAAGACAAAATCAGAAAACATGTCACCCTTAGATCTGTGTAAAAGCCAAGATTGCTATATACATATGACTGGATGATACAACCAGAACGGGAGAGTACACATTCCCGAACCACCACCACCAACAATGACAACAACAACAAAAAGCTCTAGCCCAGCTTTTGGTCTACGATCTGTTCAACAAATAAGAGCTCCAATCTCAGAGGTCCGACAGACAACCACAACTTAACGAGTCTTCTGGAAACATAATGAAAGACTTTATCCCAGGCTCCATCCTAGGAGCAATATAATGACCAAGAACACCAAATACAGAAGATGGATTAAAACGACACTGAAGAAGCATAACTGCTAGAACCACGAAGAAAGACTTCATCATAACTTCCATTCCTTGAGCTGCACAGTCACCAAAATCTCTAGATACAGAGGTCCAATTTTACCATTCATGACAAAGCAGAAGTCTTCCATACACATGAAAACACTGAGGGGAGAGTAAATGATGATGCAAGGAGTCTATAGTTAATCCCATGACAGAACATGTCGAGGGGGGTTGGGGACAAACCCTGTATTTCCTAGGCCAAGGGAATTCATTCCCTCTATAATGTCCCCGATAGTTATTGTGCCTATGCAGGGGGGAAAAGAAAAAAAAAACACAAAGCAATCTTTTTTTTCACATATCTATTTATCTATCAATTGATCGATTTTTGATGTCTTTATATTAGTGTAGAGATTGAAGTTTGTCTCCAATATTATTTTATTTTATTTTATTTTATTTTATCTTATCTTTCTTTTTGCCACCAGACTGATATGCAAAATAAATAAGCAACTAAATGGAAAAGTTACCATTTTAGCTAGCTCTCTAATGTAAAATAAAGTATACCAAATTTTTGAAGAAAACAAGGTTATTTAAGTGTCTGGTTTTATGCTATTTAATGAAATTGTACATTTTCTATAATCTATGATCAATGCTAATTGTGGGTTTACTTTTGTTGTTGTTTGTTTGTTTGTCTGATTTTTAGGTCATACCAGGCAGTGAGTGCTCAGGAGTTACTCTTGGCTCTGTGCTCAGAATAGCTCCTGGCAGACTCGGGAGACCATATGGGATGTCAGTAACCTAACTGTGTTGTCTTGTATTGGCCACTTGCAAGGCAAACTCCCTAGCGCTGTGCTATTGCTCAGGCCCCATAATTATGGTTTTATTGTAATGTATAATACATATATATACACATATATACACATATATACATATGTATATATATGTATTATGCATTGCAATAAAATCATACTATATATAAGATTTTATTTTATTGCAAATTAGCTACTACCTGAAAATTTGCTTTAGCTGAGTTAGAAATATCACCTTAAGAATATAGTCTCGGCCCAGAGTGATAGCACAGTGGTGTTTAGCTTGCAAGCTGCCGATCCAGAAACTAAGGTTGTTGGTTCGAATCCCGGTGTCCCAGATGGTCCCCCGTGCCTGCCAGGAGCGATTTCTGAGCAAATAGCCAGGAGTAACCCCTGAGCACGGCCGGGAGTGGCCCAAAAATAAAAAAAAAAAAAAGAAAAGAAAAGAAAAGAAAAAAAAAAGAATACAGTCTCAAGTATTTTACTTATAAAGTTATTTATGTTCCTAGACAACTATGTGCAAATGGTTTGGAAAGGGCCTTATTAAAAATTATCTTGAGTTTTTATTTTTAATCTATGTCAATTGCGGGGCAATTGAGAGACTATCACCAATAGTGTTGTGGTACTTCCAAAAGAAAAATAAACAAAAACAGTTCTACTTAGTGCTTACTTCTGGATCTGTGCTCAGGGATCACTTTTGCCTCCTGGTGGTGTTCAAGGAACATTGCAGTAATGGCGGCGGTCAAACTAATTAGTTGTGTGAAAACCAATGTTTACCTGCTGCAATATCTTTCTGACACATAAAGGAGCTTGTTAATAAATGCATTTTAGTATCTTTGAAAAATTTTGGAATATAGGTCATTAGGAAGTTCTTGAGCAATTGTATGTGCTGTCTGAGTAATACATCTCTGTTGTGGAAGAACTCATATACAGTATTAAAAATGATATAAAAATGACCAGCTAGCTGCCTTTAATTGATCACTTATCTAAAATCATTTCCTTCCATACACTTTGACTAAAGATTGTTTCAAGTCAAACATCCTTCCCTTTACATGCCTTATAGACCATCAAAAATAATTATTTACTACTATTCGGAATTCTTTAGCTAAACAAAGAAGAAAGTCAATAACTGGCAAATCAATCCTGTTGATTTCTTTTTTTTCTCCCTAAGCATATGCTAACTATTTTGGAAAACAGTTATCCCCAGAGAAACATCATGACAGCTACAAAATAAACCTGGCTCATGTGGTTATTGAAGCTAGACTATAACGCCTTAGATATCTAGTAAATGACATCTCTAAAGTCTTCTTTTTGACTGTACCAAGATATACATTGCTATGAATATAGTGTAGAGAACATATAAAGCATTGCATGTAATTTAAGCCTTATTCAGATTGATTAGTGGACAACTTTGTCTAAAGCAGAGTCCTCTGGAATTAATATTAAATAATATATCAATATCATTAAACCACAAGCTACATTACAATGAAACCTTATCAAATAGTTCAGGTCACATTCCTAATGATTAATTTTGTCCAAGGATTGAACATTTAATATGGAAGTTTCTATAAAGGGAAGATAAAATACAGTTTTATGAAGTTTTCCCATTAATTCTGAAATAGACTTTAATATCATTGATATGAAATTGTTAGACTTTCACTGAACAGTGCAGTAAGTTTTCCTGTGTTATATAAATATGCCTCCAAGCATGTGAAAATGTATCAAGAGTGACAATTCTATATATTCTTTACAAATGATTGATGATACATTAATCTGTATAAGCTTTATAATTCATATGCAGTTTAGATGAAAATATTGCATTGATTCGATTGATTTAAAAATACAGATGAAGGCTCAAGGAATATTTAGTTTTTTTTTTCAGATATTTACCTTTGGAAAATTATCTAGATCATAACTGCTCTCTTCTTTCTTCTTCTTCTTCTTCAATAGAAGATAGAAAACAAATACAGACCTAAGAAAGAAATATAAAGAATGGAACTTGAGCACAAATCCAAAAAGAAAAAAATAATAAAAATAATTTTGTAGTGACTTTTGATAGTAAATTTTTAATTAAATGTTATACAAATTTGTATCTATAAAAGAAATATGTCACTTTGTTTTTATTTCTAAAGCATGTTATCTTTAAACATACATGCATACATGATATAAATATGTGTTCATGTGTGTGCATATATACATATATCAGATAAGCAAACCAACTGAAACATCTTTATAATTACTTTTCAGGGCAATATTATACGAGGTAGGAATACTCTAAGTAGTGTACAAATATCTCTTAGGTGAAGGGTATTATGAATAGAACAAAAGTAATGCATTAAATAATAGAATAATTATTTTTATAAGAGCATTACTGCTGACCTCTGTGGCAAGTTCTATTGATAGCTTTTGCATTCTGCTGAAACTGCAGACCCGTGGGCAGTGTGGTTATGCTGAGTTTATTCAGTGGGCAATGTTCCTGCATTGTCAGAGATGCAAATACATGAAATTGGATCAAAATATTGAGACCACAAATGAAGTGCCTTATCTACATGAAGACTGAAAAGGTGACATTCTTACTGGCTCATATTTTTAGGACATTTTAAAAAATATATATATTTATTTTCTGTGGGGTATGAAGGTAAGAGTTCAAAAAACTTGACTTCCTCTTAACTCTAGGGTAAAGCAGAGAAGAAAGCTGTTTTTCTATTACTATTAGCAATACCCACCCTGGCTAATAAACATTATGATCTAACAAATACTACTGTGTATCAATAAGTGCTATGTAAAATTAAAAACTTAGACTTGTGTTCACTTGGAAGTATTGAAGAAAATGGAGTTAAAGTCAAGAATATTGAAATTATGCCATAATTTTACATAGGAAAGTGTTATTAGTGTAAAATATTGTACATGAAATCTAAAATATAATGAAATAAAAAGTCCACTGTTAATTTGGTTTCCAGAAGAAACAAGTTCTTAACTCATCCTTATTGGCTCATATAGCAGCTCAATGACCACTCCTAGGGATATACCCTAGGAACACAAAAACACAATACAAAAATGCCCTCTGTGTGTCTGTGTTCATTGCAGTTCTATTTCTTTCCTTCCTTCCTTTCTTCCTTCCTTCCTTCCTTCCTTTCTTCCTTCCTTCCTTCCTCCTCCTTTCCTTCCTTCCTTCCTTCCTTCCTCTTTCCTGCCCTTCCTTCCTTCTTCCTTCCTTTCTTCCTTCCCTTCCTTCTTCCTTTCTACCTCTTTCTTCCCTACCTCATTCCTTCCTTTCTTTCTTCCCTACCTCATTCCTTCCTTTCTTTCTTCCTTTCCTCCCTCCCTCCTAACTTCCTATCTTCCTTCCCTCCCTTCCTCCCATCCTTCTTTCCTTCCTTCCATCCATCCTTTCTTTCTTCCTTTCTTCCCTCCTTCCCTCTTTCTTCCTGCCTTCCTTCATTTTCCTCCCTCCCTCCCTCTTTCCTTCCTGTCTTCCATCATTCTTTCCTTTCCCCCTTCCTTCTTTATTTCTTTCCTTTCCTCCCTCCCTCCTTCTCTTCCTCCTTACATCCTCCCTTCCTCCTTCACTCCTTATTTCCTTGCCTCTCTCCTTCCCTCCTTCCCTCCCTCCTTTCTTAGTTCCTTCCCTCCATTCTTCCTTCCCTCTGTTCTTCACTCCTTCCTTATCTCCCTCCCTCTTTTCTTCTTTTCTTCCTTGCTTGCTTTCATCTTCATTATTTCATTTTCTATATCATCAGATATTTGTCAAAAATCAGCTATGCCTGGGTGTATTGGTCATATTTTAAATTTATAAATACAAATATTAATAAATCTACAATCCTTCACTTCATTAAGTTATGTTATTCAGAAGTTATGCTCAATATATCATTGAATTACTACCTAATGTTTTTATTCTACAGTTTTTAGGTTGATCAAGAGGAAAGAATTTTATAATTTTCTACATAAGACAATAATTAGTTTATTGAAAGACCTGGAAACATTTATATTAGATTATCCTGCACTGAGAATAGGGGAATGTTTGCTTGAGAAAAGGATTTTAAGTTATATTTATGCCCAGTGTATATGACAGGGATTATGGACCATGCTAAAAAGAAAATAGAATTGTTATATGTTATATAATTATACAATTATACAGTTATATAACATAATTATATACAATATGTAATATATTGCATTATATTATTATATCCATATATATGGATCAAAATATTGAGACCACAAATTAAGTGCCTTATCTACATGAAGACTGGAAAGGTTGACATTCTTACTGGCTCATATTTTTAGGACATTTTAAAAAAATTTTATATTTATTTATATTTATATTTATTTATTGTCTTATTTACCTTGTTTTCTGAATCCTTTTACTCACTAGTATTCATGTTCTACCTTTAAAGAACAAATAATTAAATAATCATGATAAATATATTTAAACAAATCATGTATTCATTGGAAAATAATATATAACTAATATAGTGGGCATTATGCAATTTAAAATGTTTGATATTTGCAAAAATGTATGCATATAGTATAACTCTATGCATATGTATCTGTGCATAGTTCACTAGAGAAATAACTTGGAGTTATGAAGTCACAATCAGTGGTAGGGCATTTGCGTTGCACGCAGCCAACCTAGGACAGATCATGGTTAGATCTCCCTCCCCAGCATCCCAAATGGTTCCCCAAGCCAGGAGGAATTTCTGAGCACAAAGCCAGGAGTAACTCCCGAGTGTCAGTGGGTATGGCCCCAAAACCGAAGGAAGGAAGGAAGGAAGGAAGGAAGGAAGGAAGGAAGGAAGGAAGGGAGTGAGTAAGGAAGGGAGGGAGAGTGTAAGGGAGGGAGGGAGTAAGGGAGGGAGGGAGGGAAGGGAGGAAGGGAAGGGAGGAAGGGAAGGAACAAGAGGAAGGAAAAAAGGAAGGAAGGAAAGGAAGGAAGGAAGAAAAGGAAGGATGGAAAAGAAGGAAGGAAGGAAGGAAGGAGAGGAAGGAAGGAAGAAAGGGAAGGAAGGATGGAAAAAAGGAATGAAGGAAGGAAGGAGAGGAAGGAAGGAAGGAAAGGAAGGAATGGAAGGGAGGAAAGGAAGGGAGGAAGGAAAGGAATGAAGGAAAGGAAGGAAAAAGGAAGGAAGAAAAGTAGAAAAGAAGGAAAGGAAGGAAGGAAAAAGGAAGGAAGGAAAGTTAGGAAAGGAAAGGAAGGGAAAGAATGAAGGAAGGAAGGAAAGGAAGAAAGAATAAAAGAAAGAAAGAAAGAAAGAAAGAAGAAAGAAAGAAAGAAAGGAAGGAAGGAAGAAAGAAAGAAAGAAAAAGAAAGAAAACTTGAGATTAATAACCTTGTATACTTAGTGAAGTAAATTGAATTATTTATTAAACTGATTGAAAAGAATGAATTAAGTTATAATTCAAAATAAAACTAATAAAATAATAGAAAACATGCACCATGAGACCATAGATAATAAACATGTCTGTACCAACTACATATCTTTATTCAAATTATGAAGCTAATAAATAAATACAAAGTAAAAATTAATATTGCATGTGATTTTTATATTAAAGAAGATTTGAATTACATCAGTACATTCTAATTTGAATATATTATTTGGAACAAGTTATTAGTTTTATCTCATTGCTGACTAAATGTGTAGCATTTTTAGAAATAAAGACTGGAAGAACAGTCAAAATATGTGTTAAAACTAGGCATGGTTCAATGAATTTTCATGTCAACTTGAAAGTAGAACATGGATCATGTACATTCTCCTTAATCTAACACTTGCATAATATTTTCACCTAATTTACCTTTCTTCCACTTTCTACCTTGTGGCCTAGATTCTTCTGAAAATCTCTTTTGTATATTTATTTCACAATATCTTTATATGAATATTTTAGTCCTATAAGATAAATCTAAGTCAAATTTAAATCAAATGATTATATCAAATTTATAGCAATATTAAGTGAACACCATAAAATTTATCCCTGAATGTTTAAAAATATTTTAATATTCAAATATTTGTACAACCATCACAGCTACCCTATTTTATTCCTTTGGAAGGGGTTTAAATTTGGGGATGTATATTGTGGCACTCAGAGGCTATTTCTGATTCTGTGCTTAGAAATCTTACCTCATAATGCTTGGGAGATGATTGATAGTGTTGTGATTTAAAAAAGGTCCTATGCATGCATAGTAAACATTGTAACTCCTGCTGTTTTTTCCTGGCCTCAGAGCTAGTTAATTTTAAAATATTTTTGTTAGACAATACGGAAAATTTGTATTCATTAAAAAGGAATTCTGGTTTATTTACTGTACCAGTCAATGGCAGAAACTTTTATTTTCATTCTCTGTTGATTGTATATATTTAATACAAATTGAATAATTTTTCATGTTTTCAAGGTCCACCTGTATTGTAGTTTTATTTTTAATATTGAATAATATTTTATTTAGTGAAAGTGAATCTACTATAGTTTTACTGAGTGGTTGCTTTTTTTGTTTTTGTTTTTGTTTTTTTTTTTGGTTTTTGGGTCACACCCGGTGACGCTCAGGGGTTACTCCTGGCTATGCACTCAGAAGTCGCTCCTGGCAGGTAGGCACCTTACCTCCAGCGCCACCGCCCGGCCACTTCTGGCTTCATTCTTAAAAACCAACAGTTTCAGGGTAACATATTATAATGGGAACGTAGCCCAAATTGGCTATGTATAACTCAAGTGCCTAATTCACTGTGCTATCTCTCTGGCCCTGTATCTTAACATTTTTTAAAGACATGCATCACATTGATTTTCATTTCGCCTGTTTCAAGTTCTGGGATAATAAGAATAAAGATGATATGACCGTCATTATATAATACACTTTTATAATTTTATTATTCTCATGAGTAGCCTGTTCCTAGATCATATAATAAAGCTTATAGCATATAATAAAGATGATAAGCACATGTTTTAGTTATAGCATTTTTCAAACTATTGTCCATATTCATATAACATTTTGCAACTACATCAACAACACTTTATAAGTGCTTTAATCACTCCACATACTTTATATAACGTCTTAATGTTAATCCATACAAGCTAATATGGTTTGGTACAGGAGGTTCTGATGTGGTGTTGTGTTATGGTTTTTACTGGTTTCGTTACTGATATCTTTAGCATTATTTTATGTATTGGGAGATAATTAATTTTATATATCTGGGATCCCAATATGTTGGTATACGACCAAGAGGTGCTCAGGATATGATTCTTGCAAAGTGGCCAATGTGTTATGCAAGTTTTAAGGATGTAGTGCTGCTCAGGCCTCATGGTGGCCAGAATTACCTTAGCTACTCTGGCAATTCGGGGCTTCTGGGTAACACATCTTCAGTGTTTAAGGAACCTCTCAAGACTGCTTCTGAGGAATCAAACTGTGCCTGGAATTGAGCTCATGTATTGAGCATGCTAGACAGTGAAAATAAACATGTATTGAGCATGCTAGACAGTGTACAATCTCCCAATGACTTAATTTTCATATTTGTCATTTAAATGTCCACTTTGGGGGGTAGCTTTACAAATCCTTTGATATAAGTAGGTTTTTCTATCACTGAAAATATAAAATTTTATATGTTCTGTAAATTTTTTAAAAATATGATGGATGATATGAAACAACTTAAATCATGATTTTTATAGCATAAAGAAAACTTTTTTATTGGTTGTCATTTTTATGCTGATGTGTTTAGAGGGGAAAATTAATTTTTTATGGAATCCATTTTCTTTTCTTTTTTTGCTTGCAGTATTTGTATTATAGACACCTTTATCTAAACCAACTACACAAAGGTTTACCCTATTATTTTGTTCTAAGAGTTTTTAGACTTTTAGATTTGTTTGTTTGTTTGTTTGTTTTTGGGTCACACTATAGAATGCCTGGATTAGAACCACCATCCTTCTGCATGCAAGGCAAATGCCTTACCTCATGCTCTCTCTCAGGCCCCAGACTTTTAGATTTTTATAAAATCAATTTATTCAAGGGTAAAATGTTAAATGTTTTTGAGTTAAATTTTTCATCTTATTTTAGCTATCTCTACTTTATTTTTTTCCCAGATAGGCCTCCAGTTATGGACAACTTGAAGAAATTATATGTTCTTCAGGTAGATATAATACAGCATATAAGTTTTCCTTACTTATAATTAATCTTGATTTAAACCTAGTACTACATTTGGTCCTCCAAAAACCAACAAGGAGTGACTCCTAAACAGAGAAAACTAGAAATAATTACCAAAACAACAACAAAAATTGCTCCTTTTCTCATTGTATACTTGGTGCCATATTAAAAATCAACCAGCCAGGGGACCGGGAGATAGCATGGAGGTAAGGCGTTTACCTTTCATGCAAAAGGTCATCGGT
>PVKC010003906.1:0-37365 GCA_004027635.1 Crocidura indochinensis
AGCCTGTCCACAAGTCGCTGGTAAGTCCCTTTTAAGGGCAGGGTGCAGGAAGGTTAGACTAATAAGTGATCACTAATGCAGCCATTCAATCGCCCCAGAAAAATGGGGACTATCGCCCCAGATAAATGGGGACTATCGCCCCAGATAAATGGGGACTATCGCCTCGGAAAAATGGGGACTATCGCCCCAGATAAATGGGGACTATTGCCCCGAAAAAATGGGGACTATCACCCCCCAAAAATTGGGGACTATCGCTCCGGAAAAGTGGGGACTATCGCCCCGGGAAGATGGGGACTATCGCCCCAGAAACATGGGGGCTACTTTACCTAAAGAAGAGGACTTTATTAAAGATCTTAAAAAAGAGCTGGGTGAAAAAGAAGTTAAAGTGAAGAAAAAGGACTTAATTAAATTTTTTTATATGTGTCCATGATATTTGTTCATGGTTTCTGGTCACTAGATCATGCTAAAATTATTACAGGAGCAAAATTAAATCCTCTTGGGGAGAGCCCCGTCAATAAAGAAAAAGCCTTATAGATTTATCATGGTCGGTTTCCTCCCTGCGCCTCCCCCCTCCATATAAAGCAAACCGCCTGCCTAATCCACCCCAGGTACTAGCACAGCAGACTGTCCCCTCTAACCTCATAAAACTTAAGGTCGACCTAGAGGCACAATTAAGAGAACTTAAGGATATAAAAAGTCTGGAGGAACAAATTGCCCTGCTTCAAGCCTCTGACGACCTATATCAGTTCCCTGTATTTTTTGATCAACAGCCCGAACCAGTTACCTTGCCTACCCCCTCTCTGCCCCCTCCCATGCCAGAGGATCGGGTCGGTCCCAAGAAAGGGGCACTGATGCTGGTGACTCACAGCCAGAGCCTAGATAGAGCTCATTCTGGTCAGAGAGCTCAGGCTGCAGCTAGGTCCCCTGAGGACATTCAGGAAGCCGATTTGGGTGACAGAGGCTTCACCCTCCCAGATCACATCTATGAACAGCTTACTGGCACAGGAACCTTTGCCTCCCTTAAAGAACAGCAACAGAGGCTTTTCCCTGCTCGTTTGGCCCAGGCCAATGCTGCTGCCCCCCGGGCTTGGAGAGCCATGCCTAAAAGTGGACAGGCCACCAGGAACCTTATAATAAATTCATCAGCAGGCTCCTGGAAATGGTAGAAAGGATTATGGGCTCGGCAGACTATGATAACCCCCTTTGTCAAGCAGCTTGCTTATGAGAATACTAATGAAACTTGCAACGCCATACTCTGTGGCCAAAACAAACAGAAACCCTTCAATGAGATGATTCGTTTGTGTAGCGAGGCGGACCCGCTGTTCATAAAATAAGCAAAGCCTTAGTGGCGTCTCAAAACCAGTCTGGCAGGAAAACCTGTTTTAAATGTGGTCAGTCAGGACACTGGGTCAAAACATGCCCTATGGCCAAACATTCTCCAGTGCTCACCATAGCTAGTGCTGAGCCCACACCATCCCTTTATTGCCGGTACTGTCAAGCAGGTTCTTTTAAGCTCCCGCCCCTTAAACTGGGTCGATGATGAGGGAGACAAGGGCACTATCACACCTTATATTATCCCTGAGCTCCCCATAAATTTGTGGGGGCAAGATCTCATGGAACAAATGGATCTTCATTTAATTTAGTGCAAGAATCCATGTGTCCTGCAACAAATGCTAGCCCAAGGATATGAGTTGCACAAAGGGCTCGGAAGGAATTTACAGGGCATGCTTAACCCCATTTAAGCCACATCTAAATAATATCAGCATGGCTTGGGTTATAAAACTTCTCAGCAGTCTTTTAATGGCGGCTCCTTTTTGCTGCACCCCCGTCAACTTTTTCTTAAACTTCAGCTACACCCCAATAATGTTCTCACTCAAAAAGCCCAAGTCAGAACTCAGTCTTTGTAAACCCCTAATGAATTTCAGCGGCTTCTGGCTCCAGTCTTATCTTAAATTAACTGGAGATTTAAAACCCCTGTTTGGTCTTTTCCCAGCTATGGTTGATTTTTCTCCCTTGTCTGCTGCATGTCACTCCAATGCTCAGACATTCCGGCTTAAATTTAAAATTACCAAAAAACCAGGCCATACAAATGGTACAGAAATGCAGAAACTGTTTGCCCTGCTTCCAAAACCTCACCTGGGAGTGAACCCCAGAAGTCTAATCCCCAGTGAACTGTGGCAAATGAATGTTACTCATTTTCAAAATTTCACAAAGTTAAAATTTATTCATGTTTCAATAAATACCATTAGTGGTTTTATCTGTGCTCCCCTGCATAATTAGTGTATATGTGGCAGATTCTCTACGTGTATTGGAAAAAGTAAGTTTCTGTGTGACCCAAATGCAGACAAAAATTTAGAATACAATATTACCTCCCCCTTAAAGTTGATAAAATCTGGCTCGAATTCAGTGCTAGCCTGTGTGTGTCCTTGTAGTTTCAAGTCTGCTTGCTGTGCTGGAGATGGCAATGAGTGCAGAGGTAGAATTAAAAAAGATTCTAGAACTCTGTTCATTTAGAATTTATAGTAAAAAATATTGTCATATTTCAGTTATGTCTGATAATTGTGAAGTTTGTGAAATATATCATGCGGCATAAGTATGCCTTTTCTAAAAGCATTTGTGCAATTAAGTTTAGTGCATTGGAAGGTGTAAGGTAATTATTAAGACATTAGAAATTAGGAAACTTTCTGAATTCAGGTCTGTAATGGTTAAATTTAAGTCTGTAAGAATTAAAAGCTTCTCCAGGGAGAGAGAGCAACAAGGAGATAAGAATCTCCCTTTGCTCATGCCCCTCAAAGATTTTAGAGCAAGGTTTAAAATTACACATGTAATAATAAATAATTGATAAAAGAAAAAAAAACTCCTTGGCGGTTTAAATTCAAATGGACACAAGAATGTTAAAATTTGAGTCCTTTTTATTTCTATTAAAATTTATTTTGATTTTCAATATATTCTAATATTATTGAGACTTCTAAGTCTTAAATTACTTTCTAGAAAGACCTTGCTTGCCATCAAGAGTAAAAAAAATTTTTTTTTGGTTTTTAATATCAGGTTTTCAAGGCCTGAGACTCAGTTAGCAGCGTCCAATACAGGAAGAGCTTAAAACAGTTCATATCCAAACTGTTTCCATTTATCCTGCATTTATATTTCATTTTAAAGTGAAACAATTATTTTTATTATAGTTAGTATCTACATGTCAGAATAAATCATTCAATACAAAAGTGGTGTCACCTGCAGATTATTTCTTTCAATCTCTTATGTGAAAATTCCACAAAATTTTATTTAAGTATAGATGTCCAGAAGCTACAATTTCTATTGGGGAGTCAGTTTAACCAAAACTGTAATTTATGATAAGTTATGAATTGTAGCTAAATGTACTTGGAAAATTGTCGTATTACCTGCCATTGTGGTTGCTTAGTGCTGGCTTGTTTCCAAATTATTGCTTAGATTTTGTGTTAAATAGAAAAAAAATGCCTTTCTGAAAATAATGGAGATGAATGAACAGCATGAACATGCTCAGTTTATGAGCCTTTACTATTTGTCTCAGTTCAATAATTGCAAGCAGATTTTTTTATTGGTACTATCTTAGCATGTTATTAAAGGCAAAGAGAATATTGCATCCTTGTGTAGTATAATCCTTATTTTTACCTAGCCAAGATTAGATTTTTTATTTAAAGGAACCCTAAATTAAGTCAAATTTTAAAATGCTGTATATCAGAATATCATTATTTTATTAAAGGCCAAGAAAATTGTTTTCATGCACCCGCATTATTTTTGAGCAGTGTGACTTAAAAAGGGGTTCACAAAATCAGTGGAACCACATAACGACTGAATACCAAATCTTAAGGATGTAACTAATTATGCTTTAATGTGTTTTTTACAATAATGGTTTCTCATAAATTCTTACCTCTCTTTACCAAACACATATCCTTCTAAAAAAGTCTAACACTGTCAAAGTGTACTTTGGGTTTGGGTTTCTTAATCACAGAGTGGATGTTTGAGCGTAAAGGTAAAATTAAGTAACCAAAAGGCTGTTTTAATAAGGAATCTCTTCTATATTACCAACATTTTTTCAGATGCCTACTTGTCCAGGTACAATTTTATTTTATTTTATTTTATTTTAACACCTTGATTACATACATAGTTGTGTTTGGGTTTCAGTCATGTATAGAACACTACCCATCACCAGTGCAACGTTCCCATCACCATTGTCCCAAATCTCCCTCCTCCCCAACCACCCCCCGCCTGTACTCTGGACAGGCTCTCCATTTCCCTCATAGGTTCTCGTTTTTTAGGACAGTTCAAAATGCAGTTATTACTCTAACTAAGCTCACCACTTTTTGCGATGAGCTTCCTGGGGTGAGCTGGAACTTCCAGCTCCTTTCTCTTTTGTGTCTGCAAATTATTATTATTGCAGGAATGTCTTTCATTCTCCTTAAAACCCATAGATGAGTGATACCATTCTGCGTTTTTCTCTCTCTCTGACTTAGGATTCGGAAAAGAATTTGAAATGGATTTTACAAAGTAACTCCTGAATACTCAAAAATTATTATGTATCCAAGTATCTTTGCTAGGTTGTTCTTTTAATAGCTGGAATTTATTAGAATGTGTTATTTTTATTTTTAATCATTGCCTAAAACGCTTTGAGTAGTATTTGATGTAATGGTAAATTTTCCACAACTGATTAAATGAAAATTTACATTTTCCTTCTCATCCACAGTTTTGTCTCTAGGTGTGGAAATGCATCAAGTGTCCTTAATTATATATTGTAATAATCTAAACATTTTGTTAATTTGGTATATAATATTTTTACAAATTATCAACTTAAGGTCTTCAAAGTGGAAACATTTGTTTGTTTTTTAAAAAGTCAGTTTTTTTTCTCTCGTAAGTCATAGTTCATGCTTTTGTGTTCAATGATTAAAATTTTAACACTTTATTACAGCAGCCTTACTGTTCTACTGTGAAGCTAATCTAAACAAAACCTGTTCAATTACAGCATATGATATCATATTCAGAGGGAAGACTCCTCCTATAGTGCTCATTAACCTTTTCTTTAAAAATTTTAACTGCTTAATATTTTACTTAATATTTTAAACCTCAAAATTAGGATTGTTTTAAAAATGTTTGGTGCTAAATCTAAACCTTAAAGCTTTTATTTTCAGCAAAGTTCCACTCCATATACAGTACTTCTACAGCTGAAAAAGTTTTTCTACAGAAAATTTTTCTTACAAACATGCTGGCTAAATATTTAAAAGTGCACTCTTGCCCGGGTTAAATTTTTCTAATGTAAGTTTTGGATCAATCCTTTTGTCTGTTCATGTGTGTGTTGTGATGAATGAGAAGTGGCCACAAGTGTAAATTGTTGTTTAGTATTGTTTTGTTTTGTCTGTTTATTTGGTGTCTCTACATCTCATAATATATATAATTCTCAAATCCTTATCCATTTTTGAGACTTCAATTAATTTTTTCACAACTTTGTCAGTCTGGTCTCCTAGCACCTGACAAACTGACACCCTGCAACTAAAATCCTGTGTTAAAAAGTGTGTGTTGAGCTGACTTTGTCCTTCTGAATACATGGCAGAGGGTGTAGGGGACTGTAAACCCCAGATTTCTCAATGGCCATCAGGGATAAACAAATCTCCCCTGGAGACTCTCTGGACTTTGCAGTCACCCAGTGTTCCTCTGTCAGTTAATTATGCCCAGAAAGATATGGATATGTGGCTAGAAAAAGAGGCATCTAGCTTTAAGATAATAACTAACATGTTTAAGGAAATTATTAAGATTCAAAGTTATTACCAATCGTTAAGTATAAAATTCTTTGAAGTCTAAAGTCTGACAAAAGTCAGTAAGCATTCCTCTAATATTTGAAAATTGTGTAATATAAATTATTAATGTCTTCTGCCTGTAAACCGAGCCCTCCCACAGCCTCCCTCAGTCCTGTCCTCATCCACCTCACAAAGACCTGCCACCCCTGTACCCACCATTCCTGCTGGACATGTTTCTAAGTAACTCTGCCTAAGGGAAATGTTGGATTCACTACTTTGCCTTCAAGGAATACAACCTTCAGCACACCCACAGCTACCAACGACCCTGCTGACCTCCATGGGAGCTGAGACTCATCAAGCATACCTTTAAGACAGGACATGGGCATGGGACTTTATTTACTCGAACCAAATATGCACCCCCCCTGTCCAACTATCGGACATTTGCAATCAAACCATTGTGGTTAACAACTCTTCCATATTCGTTCATGCCCCTGCAGCTTCAGCTCAGCCAGCTGCTCCTGCCTCGGCTTCTGCAATTTCCTTTTCCCCCAATAACACTATTTCAGCCTACCCTACCTTCCAGACCCGTGTCCCCACAGCTTATTCTTGATATGGTCCACGCCTCTGCTGCCTACAAATGCTGCTGAACCTGCTTTTCATCCCAGCCACCATTCTACATGGAAATTGCTGTCTTCAGTGAGCCTGAAAATCTTCATGACACCACCAAACTTCGTTGGAAGCCTAAACCTCAACATGGACTTTGGGATAGGTGCTGGGGTATGAACTCTGCCTTCTTGGCCCGTACATGATTCCCCCCATCCCATTGTTAAAAACTTGTAATCGGACATTGCATGTTACCCTCAAGCTCAATTTCTTGTTGCTCCTGACTTAACTTTTTTTGCCTGCTCCTCTGGTTTATCTCCACATGTTATTGTTAATGTTTTTCTCACGCACCGTGATTACTGTATACTGGTTATTCTTATGGCCAAATTAGTCTATCAATGCTCTAACTAACACTGTTGTCAGGGATGTGGAAAGACTCAAACGTACCTTAGGTTATTTACAGCAAACTGTAGGCTCTTTAGCCTAGATGGTGCTACAAAACTGCCATAGCCTCGACATGCCTTTTTAAGGAGGGGGAAGTGTGTGCTGCTGTAAAAGAAGAATATTGCCTTTTTAAAGATAAATTAGGTCTTGTCAGGGACAGCACTAAAATGGTTGAAGAAAGCCTAGCCGAAGCTAAAAGAAATTTAGATAAGGATGAAAGCTGGTATTGGGTTCATACTGTTTGTTTCTTTTGGTCCATGGGCATTCCGCCACTTAATTGGCTTTGTTAAAACCCAGATTGACGAGGCTACCAAAAAAATCTGTGGGCATTCACTACCAGCAGCTCCAGCCTCATTAGCCCCCCATTACTGATACTGCTGAGGGCGAGGAGAGCGCCCTGAAGAACTGGATTTCGAAGAACTGGAACAGCTTGCTAAGCATAAGAAATCTTTCCTCGGGGCCCGGGAGATAGCATGGAGGTAAGGCATTTGCCTTTCATGCAAAAGGTCATCGGTTCAAATCCCCGTGCCCCATATGCTCCCCCGTGCCTGCCAGGAGCAATTTCTGAGCATGGAGCCAGGAGTAACCCTTGAGCACTGCCGGGTGTGACCCAAAAACCAAAAAAAAAAAAAAAAAAATCTTTCCTCACAGAGCTGTGAAAATGCCTCTGACAGGATTAGCCTGGTGCCAGTAGTCAGGAGCACACCTCATTCTTTAACTTTGTGCAGGCTCTTAGGGGTAGGGCAATACAGCCTACATACACTGATGCAAGAACCTTCTTGTGTGCTCCCCGAGCTGCCACTTTTGGGTTTCTGACACTGGGGGCCCACCAGGCAGTCTGAGACAGGGTTTCCACCCTTCTTTGAATTAATGAAAAAGGGGGAATTTGTTGGGGACTGCTTGACATAGTTAAAAAGCCCTCTCACTAATCAAAATGGAGTCTCTGAAGGTCTGAGCCAAAAGTGTCTAGTGACAAGCTGCATGTTAGCAGACTGCGACTTTCTGCCCCTGGACCTAAAAGAAATAGGAGCTAATTACATACCTTAGAACTAGGAGTTTATTAGACCCCAAGATGTCCTTAAAAGATAGGGGTCAGAAGGCCCAAGCGGAGACTAGATCCTGTATCTTGTTGCTCTAGGATATGTGGACCTCTTAAAGTTACAGCTACTCCAAGAATGCCTCGTGACTGAATTCCAACCTTATGATGTATGTCTCACCCCTATTCCTTTGTCTGGCTTCACTATTTAAGCCAGGCCCCCCACATAAAATCGGACTCCTAATCGGACCCCTTCGTCTCGAGTCTCTTTATTTTCCCAGTCCCCTCTTCTATTTCAGGCTAGATTTCCTCTTCGAGAAATGCGAGTAACAGACGTGGTTCCCAACTTTACCCACTGGTCGGGGGTCCCTGGTGAACCACAGAAAATCAATGTAATAAAAACAGCATAATTAGTCAAATGTTTGGAACTTTAAATAAGATGGGGATATTGTACCAAAAATGACTTTGTTTTCTAAAAAAGGTAAAAAAAAAAGGAGTAATATGTAAGTGATGAGGATTTTGATAAAGTTAAGAATAGAATAAAACACAAAATATCAGCCAAGATACAACGTTGCTAAATAACATTCTTCAATAGTGTATTTGAATAGATTATTAAGTATGGATGAATACATAACACAATTGTATATCATTCATAAAGATGGATTATCAACACATACAAGCATCTTCTGAACCAAGTTTAAAGAACTTTGGAATATTTCCAATAAAAGTGGGTGAACTTGACTTATATTTTCTTCCCAATGTAGTAAAAAATTAATTATTCTTCTGAATTTATCTTAAATACTCTCACACCTCAGACTCTGATAAACAAGTACACAGTTTAATACTTGTCTTTTAAAGCTAGAAATGGTATGTTGACACATTCAGTGTTCCAAGTGCTGTAGTTATAATCAAGATGAAGTTTTGATCAAGATGTCATTTGGAATCTCTTTTTTGATGTCAGTGTTGTCCTCTGAAAAGATTTAGGTAGATAATGTGAACCTGAAATAACAACCAAAAAAGTGATTCTCATTCAAGTTTTGAAAGACTGCGAGTCTCCAAAGTATTGTTTTGTACATTTGCGCAGATATTATTTGATATACAAATTTTATTTTGATTAATAATAAAGGAGCTTATTATAATTTGATCTTGAATTTGAAATATAGTAGAGCTAATATCTCAATGATTTATTAAGTTATCTCTCACTAGCACAACATATAGTCTTATTTCAATTATACCTTTCAAGGTATATGCTTATATTATAAGAAAAATTATTATTTATTTAAATTTAAAATTTTTTATAATAATGTTTATTTTGTTTTGCTCAGATATTTTTTTAAGAAAAATTAATCTAAATGTCACTTTTGCAAAAACCAAAGAACAGTTAGTTATCCGCAAAAGTGCAAATTGGGGTCTGAGAAGGAGAGGTAATTCCTACCCACCAAATTAAAGTGCTGATTAAAGATTTCTCTGCAAAAACCTGCTCCCCAGCTCCTAGAGGCCTACCTACAAGTGTTAAAAATTGTTGTGTGGGTTGACCAGGGAGCTCTTTCTTCTTTTTTCTTCTGCCCTTGAGCAGAAGTAATTTCAGCTACCTAGAGAAATCAATCCCACTCTTGAGATAGGCCCACTACACCTAAAGATAAGGCTTAGAAAACTATATGGCTGCTTATTTGAGAAAAAGAAAATAAATTAATAAAAATATGGGACAGTGGCCGGAGTATTAGCACAGCGATAGGGTGTTGACCTTGCACACAGTTGAACTGGGATGGACCTGGGTTTGATCCATAGCATGCCATACGGTCCCCTAAGACTGCCTGGAGTGATCTTTGAGCACAGGGCCAGTAGTAACCCCAAAGTACCTCCAGGTATGCCCCCCCAAATAAACTAAAACTAAAACAAAACAAAACAAAACAAAAAAACAAAAACCCAGTTCCCTTGTGTAAAAATGAAAGACTTTGGGCAATAATTATAGTTTCCCATGTTATTTATTCATACTGTAATATTTGTGTAATATGTGTGTGTGTGTGTGTGTGTGTGTGTGTGTGTACCACGCGCAGAGTTGAAAGAAATTGAGAGCTGGTTCCTCCTACTAATCTTTACTTCAGTTGATCAACTACCTTTTAGTCTTAGTACAGAAACTTCTGAGCTGAGTCTGTTAACACGTCCTCTTTTCAGAGCTCTCTATTGAAATATCATAAACTTTCAGCCCTTTCTGAATCCCAAACCACGGTATGCTTATCTTGATTCCTCTGCAAAGAACTCTTCCAGGAAACTTCTCTGACCTTTACATATGCAGTAGGTATTTTACTCACAGCCCTTTTGAATTGTCCTTGAAACACAGGTCACTTGGTACTAGACTCCAGCTTTTTTTGGTGTAAATTTTGCTTAATATGAGCCCTTGTTTTTTTATTATGCAAACTTGAAAGCCCATTTCCACTTGAGCCAATTTATAATAGGTTAAGAGCAATGTCTAGTCTATCATATAACTGCTTTTAAGAGAATGAGCTCGGGAGATAGCATGGAGGTAAGGCGTTTGCCTTTCATGCAAAAGGTCATCGGTTCAAATCCCGGTGCCCCATATGCTCCCCCGTGCCTGCCAGGAGCAATTTCTGAGCATGGAGCCAGGAGTAACCCCTGAGCACTGCTGGGTGTGACCCAAAAACCAAAAAAAAAAAAAAAAAAAAAAAAAAGAGAATGAGCTAGTTTTAGTGGCAATGTTATCATCTTTTATGACAATGGTAAGAAAGTGACAAAAGGGGGGAAGCAATAGTAGTTTAATGCTTTTATCATGGAATAATTTTAATTTATTGAACTACAAAGTTACTCATGATTTTGTTTCAGGCATAGAGTATTTGAGCAACAATCCCTTCACTAAGGTCAAATTCCGTCTAATGTTCCCAGTTTCCCTTTTGACTCCAGCCTGCCTTTATGGTAGGAATGTTTTTCTTGTTAAGCACTGTGGTTTAAAATACTGTTACTGAGAGGATATCATGAATATCACTTTATTTCCTTTCAGCACTCAGTTCTTTTCTTTAATATTTAATTTTTTTATTTTTAATTACCATGAATTACACTCACAAAATTATTTATGATTAAATTTCATGCACACAATATTCTAACACCTAATCTCTTCACCCATGTCCCCAGGTTCCCTCCTGCACCTCTCTCAGTCTACTTAGTATGATATTTTTCTTTTCATATATTTAAAAATATTAATTCTTTAATTGAATCACTGTGAGATACAGTTACAAAGTTGTTAGTCATTGAGTTTCAGTCATATAATATCCAACCCTTTCACCAATCCACATTTTCTGCCACCCATATTCTTATTTTCCTTCCTGTACCTTCCTCCCACCCTCCACACTGTGACACTTTGTGGCAGACTTTCTTTCTTTCTCTTTCTGTCTCTCTCTATTGTTTTTAGAAACTATGGCTTGTAGGGTTATCATTTATATCACTTTTTCTTCTTTCAGCACCCAGTTCTTGTTCAGTATATTCATTTCCTTTTTCTTTTTCTTTTGGTTTTTGGGTCACACCTGGTGGTCTCAAGGGTTACTTATGTCTCTGCAGAAATCACTCCTGGCAGGCACGGTGGACCAGATGGGATGCTGGAATTCAAACCACTGTCCTGGAATTCAAACCACTGTCCTGGATTAGCTGCTTGCAAGGCAAATGCCCTATGCTGTGCTATCTCTCCGGCCCCAGAATGATCATTTCTAACTCACTGTCATTAGTGTTCCTGTCTAAGCCCTAATGAAACTCCCCCACTATTTGTGACAATCTTTCTACCATCGACTGACTTTCCTGGCTCTTGTTTGTATTGTCTTTAGATATTATTACAATACTATTTTTATATCCCATAAATGAGTGTTATCTTTCTATGTCTACCTGTCTCCCTCTGTCTCATTTCACTCAGCATAATGCTTTCCATATCCATCAAATCCAAGCAAATTTCATTACTTCATTATACTCACAACTCAGCACCCCAGTTCTTAAAGGATGAAAGAATCTTTGACATAAATATAATAAAGAATTCAAGAAAAATTGATTTACTTTTTCTTTTTTGGTTTTGTTTGATTTTGGACTACACCTGGTGATCTCAGGGATTGATTATTCCTGCCTCTGCACTCAGGAATTAGTCATGAAGATGCTGGGGATACCATATCAGAATCTGGGGATCCAACTTCAATAAGTAGTGTGCAAGGCAAGTACCCTACCAGTTGTACTATTGCTCAACCCTAAAAGAGAGGATTTGAGCAGTGGCAAACTTGTGTTATCCTATGTCTTAAGTTTTATTAGAATTATTAATAAATTATAATACATTATTTCCATTAAAACACCAAGTTATCTCTGATACTTAAGATGACCTGTCATACAAATAGTACTTTTTTAAAGCAGTCTGTATCTCTAGTTAGATCTTTTTATTTGTTGTTCTTGTTTTGGGGGTTATATCTGGTAGTACTCATGACTTATTTCTGGCTTTGCACTCAGGGAGCACTCATGGCAGGGCTCAAGGACCATATTGGATGCTGGTGATCAAACCTGGGTCAGTCACATATAAAGCAAACATGTTATCTATTGTACTATTGCTGTGGGCCCTAGTTATATCCTTTTTCTATCTCAATCATTATTTTATTCACAAAAGCTGTCCTAAAAGGAAAGTTGAAGGTCAAGAGAGTAAGGTATTGGTAAGACTGCTCAGTTAAAAAGTGGTAGTCAGGATGAAAATCAACAATACTGTGCTACCAAAAGTTTGGCAAATGTTTAAGATTGAAAATCTTGAAAAAAAGTTATAAAATAAAAACATCTTTGTAAATTCCTTTTAAAACCTGAATTCTAAACTAGAAACCTTATTCCTCAAAATAGTATCGTAGGGTAAGAATTAGCATTTATCTAAAAAAATTTTACTATCAAATATGCGCCTATATTTTATGAAGCACTTATAAATTTAGACCTTGAAAGAAAAATATAAATCCTGACTTTATTTAGAACTAATGAAAATGCCATGGCAGAGAGAGAATTATTTCTTGTTTAAAATATTGAATGGGGGCCGGAGAGGTGGCACTAGAGGTAAGGTGTCTGCCTTGCAAGTGCTAGTCTAGGACAGACAGCAGTTTGATCCTCCGGCATCCCATATGGTCCCCCCCAAGCCAGGGGTGATTTCTGAGTAACCCCTGAGTATCAAACGGGTGTGGCCCCCCAAAATAAAGAAAAATATTGAATGATGTTAGTCAGAGAAAGAGGAACAGATAAAGAATGATCTCAGCCATAATAGCTTTCTTACAGGATTCATAAAAAATTTTTTCCTCTTTCCAGAACAAAGGACTCTGAGTTAAGTGAAGGTACTTAGATATTTTTTTCTGTATCCACAGCAGCTATGTGCAGTTTTGCTTTTTAAAGAAATTTCTGTACATAAACAAATATTTGGCATTTCCTCTTAAATGTCTCAAACAAAATATATCAAGTTTGCTTATGTTCCATTTCTCTTTTCCAAATCTGAAAGTCACCAATCACAAATTTTATTTATATATGGACACTAACCTGTCAAAAATCCTTGACCTGTCCATGTGTGACCAGCACACTCTGTCAGTATCAATGAGCCTTTTCGAGATGTGTCTGACTATAGAAGGAAAATAGAACACAGGCTGACTTTCACTGCTTCAGACAATTAAAAAAAATTCAAATGACAGTTAACAGGGAACATACCCGAAATGTGTGAGTTGTGTTGGGCCTTGAGGACTGTTCTACAGGAAGGGTTTTTTCTCGAAGAGGTGATTGTTCTGCATGATCAGGTAATGCACTTAGCCCACGAGTCTGCAGATGTCTCCCTCTGTACTAAAGGAAGGACAAGATTCTCTACTTAAAAGCAAGCAAGCAAGCATGAAAGAAAGAATAAAAGAAAGAGAGAGGAAGAAAAAAGAGAGAAAGAATGAATGAAAGAAATAAAGAAGTAAGGAAGGAAGAGGAAGAAAGAAGTAATGAAGGATGAAAGAAAAGAAAGAAAGAAGGCAGGAAGGAATAAAGGAAGGAAGGAAACAGAAAAAAGAAAGAAAAGAAAGGAAGGAAGGAAGAAATAAAGAAAGAAGAAAAGAAAGAGAAAAGAAAGAAAGAGAAAGAAGTAAGGGAGGAAGAGAAAGAAAGAAGTAAGGAAGGAAGAGAAAAGAAAGGAAGGAAGAAGAAAAAAGAAAGAAAAGATAGGAAGGAAGGAAGGAAGAAAGAAAGAAAGAACAAAAGAAAGAAAAAGAAAAACTTATAGATGCCCCAACCTGTCTTCATCTACTTGCTTATTTAAAAATGATTTATATTTCTAAATAAATTTATTTAGTCCTAAAGATAAACATACATTTAATACTTAAGGAAAGTTCTGAAGTTCACTTTTAGTAACACTTGACAGAGGGTTCAGTGTTCGATTCTGGAAATGCCATGCTTCTGGAGCTCAGTATGCTGAAGGCATAGGCAAGGCTTGATGTGGTATACAATGCTAGGGATCAAAATCAAGGCTTCTGCACATACTATAAGGCCCAGCTTTGGAAGCTCTTTCCTCTGAATAAAATTAAAATCATTTAAAACATATAACAACTTTTTGGGGGGAGATATAATACAATGAGTGAGGCAGTATCCCTGAACATAGAACCACAATTACGGGGGCCGGGTGGTGGCGCTGGAGGTAAGGTGCCTGCCTTGCCTGCGCTAACCTTGGATGAACCACGGTTCGATTCCCCGGTTCCCCATATGGTCCCCCTTGCCTGCCAGGAGAGACTTCTGAGCGAATAGCCAGGGGTAACCCCTGAGCGTCACCGGGTGTGGCCCAAAAAACAAAAACAAAACAAAAAGAACCACAATTACACAGTAAAATTGCCAGGTGTGATTCCCCAAAAATGAGCAAAATAAAATTTTAGAAATAAATTAAAATATAACTAGTTATCAGGTTGATAAATTGCTAATGACATATTAGAAAATGGTACCAACTGCAACTGCATCAAATTCTTTTTTGGGGGGGCATACCCAGCGGTGCTCAGAGGTTACTCCTGGCTGTCTGCTCAGAAATAGTTCCTGGCAGGCTCGGGGGACCATATGGGACACTGGGATCCGAACCAACCACCTTTGGTCCTGGACCAGCTACTTGCAAGGCAAACACCGCTGTGCTATCTCTCTGGGCCTATGCATCAAATTCTTAATAGAAAAATGCCAGGAAATAAACTTGCACTGTTGAAGCACCAAACTCTTAAAAGCAATGCATGCTTTCTTTTTCTTTTTATTATGTTCAATCTCTATATTGTTCAGTAAAACATGAAAGCATTGCCACTTTGGACTTCTGAAATGGACACTGCTGCTTGTACTCAAGGAGATAGAGATTAAAACACGACTTCCATTGCCTTTTTCTCTTCAGTTCTTTATATTCCCAAAACAGAAGTTCTTGTGTGTTATATAAAACAAGCCTAAGCTACCTGCAGCCAATGGAGTAAGAGGTTCCTGTGAATTTGAGGGAAATTTGTTTGTGTATACAATTTGCAGATTATCTTTCCCTAAACGTTCACCATTATATGGCTGAGTTGTTTGGATAAAATATGACACAAACTCCACAATGCAAGAAACATGGTCAATATTAGCTGTAAAACTAAGAGCTGGGTATTTCATTGAGTACCCAATTTTTCCAAGCACTATTTATTATCTACAAATACATTTAATTCTTAAACATATATTTTTAATTTTAAGCACCATAACTTACAATACCATTTATGATAGGGTTTTGTGTATAACACCACATTCTCTACACCAAAGTGTTGACCTCCATTAACAATCATCACAATGTCTCTCTGCCACCTGCACTCCTGCTGCCCTCAATGACCACTTCCCCACCCTTTACCAACAATATGGTAAAGCCCAGTTCTCCAGATCAATTTTGGAGTTCTGTTTACTTTGCCCATGAATAATAATTTTTTTTTGGGGGGGGCCACACCCAGTGACACTCAGGGGTTACTCCTGGCTATGCGCTCAGAAGTCGCTCCTGGCAGGCACGGGGGACCATATGAGAACCGGGGGATTGAACCGTGGTCCGTCCTAGGCTAGCGCAGGCAAGGTAGCAGGCACCTTACCTCCTGCGCCACCTCCCGGCTCCCGAATAATAATTCTTTAAGGTTAGGAATTTTCCTTTTGCTCAAAACATAAAAAGGCTCAAGGTGATTAATGTACACTAAATAATGCAGAATTTGCATGGCAGGATTATAACTACCCATTTCATGACTAACCTTTGTGCTATTTCTTCATTACATCTTCACTATCCTGACATCAGCTAGTCCATTGACACCTGGAATTTCTGCTTTTGTCCCACTCACATATGACTTCACAAAATAGTGAATTAACACTATAATTCCCCTAAGTTTCTACAAATTATTTACTTGTAGGGAGACAGATAATGTATATATTACTAATTACACTTAAGATATGCCAAGAGTATTTGATTTGCTTATTTTCCAACAGACTAAATAGTTAAACTTAAATATAATAAATAAAATGTGTCTTACAGAAACAGGGCGAGATCCAGAAATTGCTGCATTTTGCTCACCGTTCTCTGTGCCTATTGGGGGTAATCTGTTTCGTGAGGTTGGAACTGGTGGGGAAGATGTGAGGTCTGTGCCAGTCTGCCTATAAAAACAACATGAAACTTAGCATCTAGATGCCAAGAGTGGGTTAGACATTATCATGAAATTCCCAGTATGAATTATTAGTCTCAAACTTATTTATTTATGGTTTGGGTCACACTGGGCAGTGCTTTGAAGTTACTCCTGACTCTGGGCTCAGAAATGGTTTCTGGCAGGCTGCAGGAACCATTTTGGATGCCAGGTGTCAAACTCAGGCTGGTCCCAGGTTGGCCTCATGCAAGATAAACACTGTACCCACTGTGCTTTCACTCAGACCCCAGTTTCAAATTTCTTCAGAAAGTAATGTTCAAGAAAAATGAGCTATGTTATTTTTGTTTTTTTAAATAATTTTTATTGAGACCAATGTGAATTACAAGTCTTTCACAGTTATTCTTACAATACACAGTGATAGTGAATTAGGGCAATTCCCACCACCAGTGTTGACCTCCCTGAATCCCTGCTCCCATTCTTCTCCTGCCTCCACCCTTAGCCCCCTGGATTGCTAGTGTAACAAGTCCGTTTTGTGTATTACTTGTTGTAGTTTGGGTCTCTTGATTCTACTGTTCTTGAATTTGGGTTGGGTATTTAGAGTTTTTTATTATTATTATTTTTTATTTCCATTCGATGCTCATGAGACCGCTTTGCCCCTGGTACCATCCACTCTTTTTTTTCTCAATTTGTAGTTAGACATAGAAATATGATGTAGAACAAAATGATTCATGTTCTATATTCTGTTCAAAGAAAAAGAAAAAAAAAGGAAAGCAGGTAGGAGCCCCTAACTAGAATCTATAAATATAAATTTAAAAGAAGAAAAAAGGAAGTAGAAATAAAAGGGGGCTTGGCTGATGTGGCAAGCTGTTTGTTTGTATAGGCACAGTAAGTATTGGGTAAATTAGAAAGAATTTCCCTTGGCCAAAGAGATATTTTTTAGCCCCACCAGGTGATGCTCAGGAAATATTCTGTGCGCAAGTATTTTTCCTGGTAGGGCTCTGGAAAACATATGGGATGCTAAGGATCAGGTGGGCTGCATGCAAGGCAAGTGCCCTACCTGCTGGACTATTGCTCTGACTCTGAGATGTTTTTCAAAGAAGACAAGTATGTGGTAAAGACTGACCACAAGCTCCAAGCACATTCATCATATTGAGCAATGGTTGTTAACCTGTGTTTACTGATGCTCAGTCATGATTGAAACTGATGCTCAGCCATGGTTGAAACTGTGCAGAACACAAAACTAATTCAAGTCCTACTTCCTCCACTCACTTTTGAAGTTGTAGTATATGGTTCTGAATATGACATTGTGAATGTTAAAGGAGTAATAAATGAAGAGTTGATTGATTTTTTTAAATGTAAAGGTTCTATATAAGTAAAACTAGAAAATTTCATATGTCATTAAAAGAAGTCATAAAAATGATAAAGCATTTTAATAAGCAATAAAAAGATGAAAATATCCATTATTTCTATTCATTGAGAAAAGGCTTTGGTTCTCTGATGAACAATTTGAGATATTTATTTCTCAAATATATATTTGTATTAAAATATATTAATTTTATAGAATAGTAAATATATTTTATTTATATATTAAATATATGTGCACATATATTTTTTCAGTCTGACATCTTATTATAGATATCAGAATGAGTGAGTAAATTTTAATAAAATAAAGGCTAGACCTCTTTACCTAGCTGAAGGTAATAGTGAAAAATTAAATTCCATGGCTCTTGCACATATAAGTGAATATACAAATTGTATAAAAATATACAAATTATAATTCACTAATTCTTTAATAACAATGTTATGACAATTTGGGTGGTTGAGCCATACCCAATACTATTTGAAATCCACTTCCAGATTTATGCCCGAGGGCATCTTGTGATACCAATTGCAAGCAAGGCAAAGGCCTTAATCTCAACACTACTCTCTAATCTAAAGTAAAACAACATTTAACCTATTGAGTTTAAAAATTTACATACTGGGGGTCAGGCGGTGGCACTGGAGGTAAGGTGCCTGCGTTAACCTAGGACAGACCAACAGACAACGGTTCGATCCCCCGGTTCCCCATATGGTCCCCCTTGCCTGCCAGGAGCGACTTCTGAGCGAATAGCCAGGAGTAACCCCTGAGCGTCACCGGGTGTGCCCCCCCAAAAAAAACCAAAAAAAAATTTACATACTATTTCCATTATATATATAGAGAGAGCCTTATATATTGCCAATCAAGTTATAAGCTGGCAAAATCATTTTAGGGGAAAGAACTTAGGAAATAATTTTTAGTCTAATTAAAATTTCAAATCTTTGGCTTGGTAGATTAATTCTAAACAATAGTACTATTCACCATTCTTTCAAAAACTTTTTAATTGTAGTATTTGAATTTACAATATGACTAATTATATTTTTTGTTTGTTTGGTTGGTTGGTTTTTGGGTCACACCCGGCAGCGCTCAGGGGTTACTCCTGCCAGCTCTATGCTCGGAAATCGCTCCTGGCAGACTCGGGGGACCATATGGGATGCCGGAACTTGAACCACTGACCTTCTGCATATAAGGCAAATGCTCTACCTCCATGCTATCTCTCAGGCCCCAGCTAATTATATATATTTTTAAACACACGTCATTCCCCAAAATATAGAACCATTCTTTTAAGAGACATTCTCTTAAAGATTTGTACAAATTTATTTCACACAAAAGTTTTGGCAATAGGTAAGTAATAAAATATTATAACCTATATATTTACCTGTAGCCATTAACATCATACATTCTCAATATTTAACAACAGAAATTATTTCTAGTAAAAAATATAAATGAAAATATGCTGCATTACTTGACAGTTGCATTAGAAAAATAGATATTGGAAAAATTACATTATAGAGCATACAAATTCAAGATAAAGCATAAGAATTCAAGATATGGCATATAATCCTTCCAACAGAAATAACAAATACACAACTAAATATGAATTAATAAACCCAGAAGACCTAAAGCTAGAAAACGGAGCTTTCACAACCAAGACAACAATGAACTGCAGCAATAGTATAGGGCTGGAGATACTTGTCTTACATACACTGTTGCCAGTTCAATCCCTGAACCACATACGGTTGGTCCCTTGAAAGCTGCCAGGAGTGATTCCTGAGTATAGTATTGGGAATTAGCCCAGAGCACCATCTGTGTGTCCCTAAAACTAACACCACAAATACAGCAACACTGAGTCAGAGAGGGGAAAAAGATATACTCTCACCAAACCAACCCCACCTCAGGAACAATGAGTCTTAATTGGGAGGAATCTTAAAGAAGAATAACTTTTCTTATGGACTTAAATAAGCATAGAGGGCTTGTGTCTAATACACAATAATTCAATCTTTCCATTTGTTGCAGGGGAGTTGAGCCCCAGAATTCAACACTGGGAGCCAGTTGAAGGGCTGTAGAGATAGTGCAGCAGGCAAATTGCCAAACCATGTTTGATCCCTGCCAGTAATTCCCCAAACTACTGGATTTGGTGCAATTAGCAAGTGGATTTGAAATAAACAAAGTTAGTTTTTGGCACACTGACAAGCAAGGTGACTTCAGACATCTTTCCAAAGGGTTGACCAAAATGCCTTTGACAAGCAGCTGGTCTCTGATTCTTTAGGAAAACAGTTTAACCACCCACTGTCATTGGCAAAGAAACCTTCCCTGGTCATCTAAATTTGGTGGGCAAGACAAAAAGCCTACAGGTCTTTGTTTCAGGCAATCAAGCAACCCCTACCCTCAGGAAAGCAAGCAAGAATGACCATAATAAGCTTCATTGTTCCCTTTATCTACTACAAAGCAACATAATACCATTACTAGACCAGCTGGTCCACATACCCATTTCCTGGAAGCCACATATAGAAACTAGATCCACAGCACCACCTTCAATACACTAGTATCATATATCTTAATTTAGTCTATCCAACACATCCACACCAAAGCCAGGCAACTGCCATGTCATTGTATTGGTCTAATATGAAGATGGACTGATGTAGTGAAGTGAACAAAGGGAACAAACTTTGCATTATTAGCTCATGTAGGCATTTACTCTTCAAATACACATAATATTATTTGCATAAAGTCAAATCCTCTGAGCTAAGTGAGATAATAGAGTTGCTTCTCACACAGAAGCAAACTCAGAAAATAAAAAAAAAAATGAAGAAAGGGATAAGATGCCCCAAATGAAAGAACAAGATAAGCCCTAAAGAAACAAAGATAAATCTACTTTATCAAAAGAAATGGCAAAAGAGGCCAGAGAGATAGCACAACAGCAGGGTATTTGCCTTGCACACAGCTGATACAGGACAGACAGTGGTTCTAATCCCGGCATCCAATATGGTTCCCCATGCCTGCCAGGTGCAATTTCTGAGCTCAAAGCCAGGAGTAATCCCTGAGGGCTGCTGGTTGTAAATCCCCACCCCCCCAAAAAAAAAAACATTTAAAAATGGCAATAGAGAATTTCCATCTCAATAATATTAATGCTGGCAGAAAAAAATGCATCAACTAGAAAATTTTCAAAAATAACAAAACTAGTTACAGAATTGAATACTGAAATGATGGAATTTAAAAGCATTATGGGGGAAAACATTATGGGGACATCTAAGAACAGATTGCAGGGAACAAAGGTAGATGATTAAGTTGAAAGTCAAGTAATAAAAGCACAAATTGGAAAAAATTCTTTTTACAAGTGCAGATATCATGAGACCATTAGGGCAATTCCAAGAGAAATAGTATTTGCAGTCAGGGATTTTAGAGGAGGCAAGAAAGACAAGAAAGAGCAGAAAAAATATTGAGGAAATAATAACTTAAAATATCATTAATCAAAACAAGAAGGTACACATTCATAAACTGAAATTGCACAGAATTACAAGTAGGAGAAACTCAAAGAGATTCTTATCAAAACAATAATTTAGGGGCTGGAGAGATAGCATGGAGGTAAGGCATTTGTCTTGCAGGCAAGACGGTGATTCGAATCCCGGCAACCCATATGGTTTCCCGAGCCTGCCAAGAGAGATTTCTGAGAATAGAGTCAGGAGTAACTCTTGAGTGCTGCCAGGTGTGACCCAAACAAAACAAAAACAAAACAAACAAACAAACAAACAAAAAGAACCAAACTAAAAAAATACAATAATCTAGTGGTAAAAGTTAGACAAAGAGAGGATCTTGGGGCCCGGGAGATAGCATGGAGGTAAGACGTTTACCTTTCATGCAAAAGGTCATCGGTTCGAATCCCGGTGCCCCATATGGTCCCCCGTGCCCGCCAGGAGCAATTTCTGAGCATGGAGCCAGGAGTAACCCCTGAGCACTGCCGGGTGTGACCCAAAAACAAAAAAACAAAACAAAAAAAAAGAGAGGATCTTAATAACAGCAAGAGCTAGCATATTACATACAAGAATAAAACATATATATATATATATATATACATATATATGCTGATTTCTCAACAGAACATTTGCAAGTCAGATGAGGGTAGCATGATCCAAAATGATAAAAGAAAAAACTTCCAAACAAAAATTCTATATATGACAAGGTGATGAAGATAACATCAGGCATCTCCCAAATAACTATACGCTAAGATAATTTATCAGTAATAAAAAGTATCACAACAAGCATTACAAGCTTCTCTGCAAAAATAAATTTATAGTAGTAAAACCATATCTAAAAAGACCAACCTGAATGTTGAATGCAAAAGACTCACTTCAGAGGTAAGAAATGAAAGTGAATAGATGAGGGAAAAAAATCTATGCAAATGAAGTTTAATGTAAATAAGAGTATTTATAGCAATTTAAGTTAATTTTAAGAAACTAGTAATATCCAAATTAAAATCTAAGCTAGCATAAAAAGAACCAGAAGAACAGATAAAGCTGAATGCCAAATTTGAAAACCTAGATTAAGTGGATAAATTTTCAGAATCACAGGTAAATTGATGAGCCACTTTGAAAAATTGTATAAGGTTGCTCAAAAAAATGAAAATATAATTATTTCTTTATAAAGAAAAATTCACTTCTAGATGTTTGTCCACAAAAGCCTGAGAAACTCATTCCAAATATATATATATATATATATATATATATATTAGGTATACTATATATACAAGTCACAAAAGATAAGCTGGAGAAACAATTAAGTGTTCACTGATGGACAACTGGATATTAAAAGATGATACTTAATTTTTTTCATAGAAAACTATTTCATTTTATAAAAAACAGTAATAGAAACTTTGCCATTTAAACAACAAAGATTGGACTTGAGAGTATTATGAAAAGTGGTAAAAGTAAAGTCAATACTAAGTCAAAGATTGTAAAATAGCAAAAGAACAAAAAAACACAAACCTTGGATTGTGACAGCAAAATTATTGCTATTAAAGGGAAGGGGGATGGTAGGTCAGTGAACCAGATAGGCAGGACTTATTTGGTAAAATGGATGGTAACTAGACCTTTGACAGCAAATACTGTGTGGTATAAACAGCTGTCAAATTGTGAAACTGTAATCCTGAAGCTAATGCAGTGTTGTGAACCAAAGTTACTTAGTGAAAAATAATCTAAATGAAAGAAAAATATAAGCAAAATTAATAGTTTTGAAGCTTCAACAAAGAAGGCAGGAGTCAAAATGACTCCCTAACCTAGCACAATAATAATAGGAAAAAATGGTTAGGGTGGACAAGGGATATGCTAGGAATTTGAAATAACATGAGGAATTTGCACAGTTAAAGGCATCTAGAGGTTAATTAACAGATAAGGCCACTGGAATCCAACTATGATCACCTTATATATCAACTTCATTTTCTTGAATGCCTATTTTTTGGTGCACTAATTTATATTCTGACTTTATATTTCTGGTGTATAGGTAAGTGAATGACTAAAATTCATTCAAGCAGTTAAAATGAACAACTTAAAAAAGTTTTCACATATTATTTTCTAGAGAGTGCATCGGAATAACATGAATTCAGTTGGCAAGTATATGTCATTTGAGACCTCTAGTTGACCAGGAGAGAAATTATACTTACAGTTTTGTTCCCCTAAGGACTTCATCAATGTTAAAGTTGGGAGTTTTTATTCTCAGTGTGTCTGAAGTCAGCGAAGGCAGCCTCCTATGTACTGGTGCTTTCTTGGAAGAACTCTGTAGACTGCGCATTTCTGAGATACGTACTGGGTTGTGCCGAGTCCAAGAAAGAACACCGACTCCAGTAACCAGAGATTTGTCCTCCTGTTCATTCCTGGATGAAGGAAATCAAGTCAGTTATTCAGACATGAACACAATGTGAATATGGAACAGTTACTAGGCAATGTCTCAAAATACTGCCTGACATATAAATATCTGTGATGTGAATGAACAGACTGTCATCTTGAGTTTAATTCAATGAAAGAAAAAAACGTTTTTTTTCTGTTTTGGGAAACACCCTGTTATGCTCAGGGGTTACTCCTGGCTATGCGCTCAGAAATCGCTCCTGACTTGGGAGACCATCTGGGACACCAGGAGATCTAACCAAGATCAGTCCTAGATCAACCATGTGCAAGGCAAATGCCCTACCACTGTGCTATCACTCAGGAACAAGAAAAAAAGTCAAGTTTGTGACCAAAGAGTAAAACCCGCAAGATTGACGCCACAGCTAGAGTCCCATTTTTCCCTCTGTATTGACCTAATAGCAATAGAACACTGTGTTTTCATTCATACATTAGAGGCATCTTCCCTATAAAGTGTTCAGCACTCAGAACACAACAGTTAATGGGATTCTCATTGTCTCGTGTCTCTTGTGATCTTTAGGATTTTTTAGACCAGCAGAAGAAAAACACAGGATAATTATTTCTTATACATACTGTGTTCTATCCACAAAACTAGAAGGTCTCTGCTGCAGTGGTTTTGCTTGAATTATCATCACACCATTCAAATCTCTGTAAAAATTGTTGGAGAAGCGCTGAAACAACAATAATTAGAAATGAAAAGGTGTCTAGTGCCAAGTCACTTACTGACACATGTCAGAAATCAGCAGGAAACACGTGGCATCATCCAACTGGATTTTTTAAGTACAAAGTAATACATTACCCTATCTTAAAAAGATGCAGGAATGGCTTCATTCTTAAGATATGTGGGGGTATATTATCACTTTGATGCCAGAAGTTGGAAGCAGTGAGAACAATTTCCAGATTTCTGGAACCTTGCTCTAAATGGTTAGTTGCATGAGAAAATTTCACCATTCTTATGTGAACTTGCCAAGGTAAACAAAGACAGGCGTCATTCTTCCTCTCTGCCCTGATTTCCAAGATAAGGGAAGATAAACACTCTCTAATGCAGCTAATGGTTATCAACAACCAGCAGAGTGAGCTGGAGAGAAAAAGATGCTCTAGGAAGATTGCCCAGCTGTCCTTTGGCCTGCTGACCTTTGGTCACTTTTCCAACCCTGCCCTTCACAGCTTGACCCTCTTCATATCTCACATAGCAGCATGGTGGCCTGTAAAGCCGAGGTCTCCAATTAGAGCACCGAATCTGAACTGCACATTTTGGCTGGTAATTTTGGAAAGATTACTTCGCTCTTGGAGGCTTGTTCCATGGTTTTTTTTTTGTTTGTTTGTTTTTTGTTTTTGTTGTTGTTGTTGTTGTTTTGTTTTTGGTGGAAGGAGGAAGGAGAGGGTTTCACAAGCAGGTTCAGGGGGCTCAGTTAAATACAATGACTCAAGGCCGTAACCACATACAACGCATGTGCTTTTACCCTTGTACTATTTATCCAACCCCTGCCATTAGAGTTTAAAGTCCAAATGTTTAAGTAAAGAAAATATAATCTATTTGAGAATGATTATAAGAATAAAATAGCATTGGCAAAATCAGGGGTGGCGAACACGCTGCTCTTGAGCCGCCTGCTACTTCCAGACAAAATGAATGCTGCTCTTTGTCTCTTATCATTACTTTGTATACTGTGGCTTTTTACCAACATTGGATTTTGTTCTGCTGCTTCTGAGGAGGGACCTGTGAGGAGAGATCTCTGGATTGCGGAGTCCCACCCCCAGGCTGCGTCATCCCGTCTCCTATCCCTCGGAACGGTGGACCCGTATGTCACATGTTGGGTCACATCTTGCCTTTCGTTCTTAGTGTGGCGGACGCAGCACACCCTCACCATCACCGCAGGATATTTACCTTCACTTAAAATGGCAAAATGCAATATGTGCTTCATATATTATTGCTAAAATTATATGCTTTTGTGTGAGTGTTTGTTTTGGCAGGTCACTGTGTGGTGTGGCTCTCTGACTCTCACAGTTTAAAATTTTGGCTCTTTGTGTCGAACTTTTTCGCCACCCCTGGGCAAAATAATAAAGGACTGAATAATTGTGAATTTACTCTTAATCCACAATATAACCATCTAGGATTCAAAATGGTATTTAAGATTCAGGAAAACAAGATTTCTAAAACTAGAACTTGATGCCAATTCAAGACTAGATGTAGGAAGCATAGTGTTAGAAGAAAATGTTCACTTATTTTTATGATCACAGAAATGCTTTTACTATTTCAAAAAAAGTCCTAATAGCATATTTTTGTTTTGTTTGAAGGCCACAACCAGCAATGCTCAGGTGTTACTCCTGGCTCTGGGCTTAGTAATTACTCCTGCTAGTGTGGGGGGAACCAGATGGGATACTGGGGATGGAATCCAGATTGGACACACACATGGCAAACACCCTACTTACTGTGCTATCACTCAGGTCCCCATAATTTTTACTGTGACTTTGTTGCCAATTTATTTTATTAATATAAGTACTTATGAAAAATTTATTTCGATGTTGAAGAAATTATATGTATGTATTATAGATATAAGTATATATATAAGTACATGCTATATATCCCTAATAGGGATGTTGTATATTAATATGCATACATAGAAAGTTCATATCTATATCTGAAATTCAGTATCATATAATATAAAATATAATATGATATGCAATATAATAGTATATATAATATAATAATACATAATATTTCACATATAATATTTATTTTATTGGATAACAATGAGAAGCTTTAAATAGTCTAGAATTTTAAAGATTTGAAGAATTATTTGGCTTCTTCAAGAATGTGGAGAACAAATGAGGGCTAAGATCAGAGGGCTGGGTACATGTATGGTATATGTATATATATATATATATAAGTATATTTATATGTATATATATCACTTATTTGATCTCTGGCACCAAGTGGTCTCTCAAATTCTATAAAATGATTACTTTTAATCTTATTGACAAACCAACTTAATATAATAATAATGGATTCTAATAAAATGGCGCTTTTGACAAACTATGGACAGAGAAACTTAAACTGAAGAAAACAAGATATGAGTGGAAAGTCAGTACCTGAGTAGCATGAGCAGGAGAAGTTAGGGACATTCTCCGCGTTTCTGAACTCCGGGAAGGGGGAACACTTGATGCCTCGGTGTTAACACACTGAGAAATGAGTCCCTGGGGAGACTTTTTCTTGGCTGATTTTAATTTCTCTTTCTCTTTTTTCTTTTCTGAGTCAGTGGAAAAATCAGCATTAGTAAAAAATCACAGTATCTAATATTTATTTTAAATTCATTGCTTAAGTGGAATATTTAGTCCTGTGTTAGCAGAAGTCTCCTATGGGTACTCAACTTGTATGTAAAGTGCAAATACTATCAGGGAGCTATTGCTTCCATGAAGCCATCTTACACAAATGATAAAATATTTGTCACGTTAGTGGGAGCTCATAAAATTGAGGCCAAACAATGGAATGAGAGTTCCTCTTGGGCTCAGGGAACATTCTCAGGAATGCTTGGCGGCATAAAGTGCTCACTGGTCACCACTTGGACCCCAAGAAAGAGTATAGTCTTTTCCCAAAACCTACCAATCTCCTGGGATAGAACAGAGCACTATTCACTTGCTGCCCACACCCATATTCTCTCTTGAACACATACTTTACTTACTTTTCTTTCTTTCTTGGCTTATTTCCCCTTGGAGAAATCATGTTCTCTCTTAAACACTCACTTCTCTCTTACTCTCCTCTCACATATTTATAAATAAGTTTCAAGTAGAAACTATTTTGCTTCACAAAAATAAAAAGTAATATTGAAATTACTGTGCTTTTTCCCCACTTACAGCACAATTAACTAGACATCAATTATTACTGTCCATAGAAGACATTTTTATGATTTGTTTTTACTCAATTTTAAGTAGCTGAGAGCATATTAACATTTTAGTCTACAAATAATATTAGCATGAAAAATCAGTATTTCATTACTAGATATTAGGTAACTTTTTTTAAATCACAAGTCCAAAGCGAGGCCTACCCTTGTACTTTTTACCTTTTTCCTATCCTTTTACCCTGATTCTATTTTCTCATAATGAATATGTGCTGCTTTTATAATTTGAAATAGAACAGCATTCTTTGGATGAGATTAACAATTAACAGTGAGAAAGCCTCCATTTTCTATTTCAATCGCATCTCAGAAAGACTAAAGAAGGGGAGAGAGGTAGGTAGAGAAATAGGGTAGTTCTTTTCATTTGCTTAATGCTAAAATAAGTATACCTGTGAGTGCAATTTCCCAGTTTTTCCCAATCAGTTCTCCCAACATTTCTACCACATTTGTCCAGATGTGGTCAAATACTTCTGCTACCACAGCATCTTTGATACAGTCATGTGGGGAAATGGGAGGAAGGCCACGTTTACATTGTGCCCGATGACACCGAGCTGATTTTTGTCCACTGCCATCATCATTTCTATGGAAAAAAAAACCATTATCATACTAAGAGTATCATTGGTTAGACCCAAACATATACTGACTCCTATCATTCACACATGTATGTATATTATAGATAAAAATGAACACAACTTTCTTTTCTTTGGCGGGGGTGGGGGGTGGGGGGTGGGAGTGTTGGTCTCAACCCAGTGGTGCTCAGGGACTACTCCTGGCTCTGTGCTCAGAAATCACTCCTGGCAATCTCAGGGGACCATATGGAATGCTGGGGCATTGAGCCCGGGTCTGCCCTTGGTTGGCCTCGTACAAGGAAATGCCTACCTCTGTGATATCACTCCAGTCCCAACACAGCTTTCTTATTGAATAACACAATGTTGTTATTTGGGGGTTGAGGGGTACGCCCGGTGACGTTCAGGTGTTACTCCTGGCTATGAGTTTAGAAATCACTCCTGGCTTGGAGAACCATATGGGACGCCAAGGGAATCAATCATGGTCTGTCCTGGGTCAGCTGTGTGCAAGGCAAATGCCCTACCTCAGCACCATTGCTCCAGCCCCCGCAATGTTATTTTTAATGTGCACAATTTCAAAATTTACTATTATTTTTGTTAGCTTGTTATACTCTCATTCATCTGCAGAATAAGGTGGAATAAAACAAGAAAAAATATCAAACAATGACAATATTTATTACAATATTCATCAAATCATTGGAGTGGAAAGGGGATAAGTGAAGAGAACTATGTTTTTATTTATTTATTTATTGGTTTTGGGGCCACACCCGGCTGTGCCCAGGGGTTACTCTGGCTATCTGCTCGGAAATAGCTACTGGCAGGCATCGGGGACCATATGGGATGCTGGGATTCGAACCAACCATCTTAGGCCCTGGATCGGCTGCTTGCAAGGCAGACACCACTGTGCTACCTCTCCACCTAGAGAATTATGTTTAGATTGTAGATGACATATGGTCAGTGGTGGAGGGTTGTGTATGCTTTGGTTTGGTAGTGTGCAATAACTCTGTACATAAATATCATATATTTGACACTAGTGTAACCATTTCACCTAAACTAAATGTTAAACAAATTTTAAATGTTAAATTATAGCATATGTAATACGATTATAACAGTTTAGGTTTATCAAAATGATGCACAATTATAGCACACCATCACCACCGAAATGTTTGTGACCCTCAAGACTCATTTTTATTATATAATATTTGTTACATTTGTTTAAGTGTCAAATATGCATGTAGTGAAGATACTGGAATCTTTCCTTAACCTTTAATCATCGGACATCTGATACCTAAAGCTGCCCATGTTTTTCAACTTTCACTGGCAACTGAAAATAGTTCTCATGTGTTATCTATGCCATGGTGTCTGGAAGACACCGCTATCTTTTATATACTTCCAATTGGAAATCTTAAAACTTTGGAAGGAGATTGCTAAACTTTTTTCTGAATGAGAAATATACAAAACATTAAATGAGCAGAGAAATGCCAAATAAATGTTATAATAGTAAGTCAATAAAATAAATGTTTACGTACTCTTCTTTTATGTCAAATGCAAAATACTCTTCCATCTTTCCATCCACATCATAAACCTCTTCTTCTAGAGATGAACGTGTGGTCAAGTCAGCAGCCTCTGTGGAATCTGGGTTTGACAAGGCTGAGTAGGAGAGTGCTGCAGGCACCATGTGGGAGCCAGAGATGCAGAGCCTATGGGGAGAAGCAGACCACCATGGTTGGCCATGGGTATCATCTCAAGAAAGTCCTGTCTGCATGACCACAGTGGATCTAAGGGCAATCCTACAACAAAAGTTATTCAACACTACATCCTCCAGTCATATAAACCTTCTGTCTTAAGCCAGAAATAGATCAAGGGGTTGAGTGTATGTCTGCATCTGGGAAGCCCTGATTCCATTCCCGGATTCCAGGGTGCTCCAGGATTCTGAGAAGTTACCATCTCCAGTATTGGAAGCAGACCTCTACCACCATTTATTTATTTATTTTATGATAAAAAAAGAACTTTGGGGCAGGAGAGATAGCATGGAGGTAAGGCATTTGCCTCGCAAGCAGTAGGGTGGTGGTCCTAATCCCGACATCCCATATGGTTCCAGAACCTGCCAGGAGAGATTTCTGAGCATAGAGCAGGAGTGACCCCTGAGCGCTGCTTGGTGTGACCCAAAAACCAAAACCAAAAAAAAAAAAAAAAAAGAGAGAGAACTTTAATATGTTGAAATGATAACCCTAGCTATGAGACACATTTGTATATGTATGTGCCTGTAGGCAGCCACAGACAGGCAGAGGAATTAAAGCATCTCTCCCATAGGCATACTACATTATCTTCCAAGTTGCTAAGTTCCTGAAAAGGAACACTGTCAGACCCCTAGGAAAGGGAATCACCTTGGGTCTCTACCATTATTTATGACCCAAATTACCAAACAAAAGAAAAGCTGCTGTCTTTAAAGCAATATTCTCATAAACATTGTAGTCATATTTTAGGATTTCGTAAACCATAAATTCTGAGTTCATACCTTCTTGACTCTACTAAACAAATACCAATATTCCATCTCAAATATGTGTGAATAGCATAGTAAGATTAAACAAAATCTGCTAGTGATCAAAAGAAAATGTGTTGCCATTTTATTTTTCTACTACTGCATTTGTGCTTAGTATCACTATCAGAGTGATTCTTATTAAACTTTCAGTCTTGAAAATACAGTTAAAATGTTAACTTCTTTGCTCTCCATATCTCTGTTGACCTCTTTCCTATATACACCCACACCCACACACACACACACACACACACAAACATTCACACATAATGTTATATTAATCAGCTTAAAAAACTATGAGAAAATAATGATTTTCTTATCTTCACTAAAATGTCAGATTCCAAACTGATGAGACAAAGTTCATATACTGAGAGGAACCTGTTAAAGTATATCTAAAATGCAATTCTAAGCACTTTCCCACAGTTAATTATACAAATACAAAAGTACTCTCTGATGCTGTTGCTGCATTCACAGGTCTCAAATATGAATTTGGGCACCACAGAACTTGGCTTGCTGATTTGAAAATGTTGAAACCCTTCATCTGTTGGTAGAATAAGTTGTTGTCCTAAGACTCTGCAAGATAAAATAATAAGGACATTATCAATTTTATGAAAAGTGAAAAAATGCTTGTAATATTAAAAGTGGGATAAATGAGTCAGAGTGATAATACAGCAACTAGGCACTTGTCTTAAATCAGGGATCAATCTTTAGCATCCCATATGTTCCCCTGATCTCACCAGGAATTTCTGAGCACCATCAGGTGTACCCCCACCCCATAAAATTGGGATAAAATGTTTTAGTGTATAAGAAATGATAAGTTCATACTGGTGCATGAAAACCAAAAGACATAGTAGATTTAATAAAAGAAAAATGTCTTTGAGCTACTGAGCGACTTGAAGCAAATCTCTCAGGCTCTGATAGTTTATTCACATAATGGATATAGAAATACTATATATACTTATACTTCTCTTCCCTTTTCATTTATATCTTAACTGGAAAGACAATAAAAAAGAGCTGATCTTAGCTCCATGATTTCAGTAAGCACACCCATAATTCCTAGAACATTTTGAATGGAGGCTTTTGACCGCTGAAAACTAACAAAATTCCTACACACTCAGTGTTTTATTAGGTTATTGAATTGAGTTCTTTGGTTTATTCTTTCCAGGATGATATATAACAACTTTGACTGAGATGATTTTCTATCCTCTTCTAAGTAACTTCAAGTAGAAAGCTTCCATATACCTAATCTATATTATTCATCATTTTTTGTTTTGTTTTTGCTTTGGGGCCATATCTGGCAATGCTCAGGGGTTACTTCTGGTTCTGCACTTTAGGAATTATTCCTGGTGGTATTTGGGAGACCATATAGGCTGCCAGGGATTAAACCCAGGTTGGCTGTGTGCAAAGCAAGTGCCCTACCCACTATACTATTGCTCCAACCCCCGTATTCATCTTTGATTAAAAAAATTTCCTACCTGCAATAATGAATAGTTGTATCATGCTGATATATTTAATTTTGTGTGCATCCTGTAATTATGTTATAATGTTTCAGAGGACTTACTGTAAAGAACAAGATATACCTTTGATGTACTATACTAAGCATTGAATGTGTTTGAGTCTAGAAGGGTAATACTTCCTCATTAAAAAAAGAAAAAAAGAAGAAAAAATTTCCTACCTACATAGGAATCTAGGAAAATGGTAAGATTGTCTTAGTAATAAATGGTAATAAATTATAATTACTTATTCTGACCACTTTGCCACTCTACCCCCCTGGGTCGCTTCTCAGTGCTGACAGACTCTAGCAGTTCACCTGTTAGTTATGGCAAGGCCAACACTAACTTTTATGTGAAAGGTTCTCAGTATGATCCTCAACCCTACATACTTCCCCCAACACACAGCCTGGCATAGCTGACTCCCCTTTTTCAGCTTCTCTGGGTGTTCTTCTCAGGATGGGTCCTGGTGATGGACCCATCCTACACCAGGACCAATTTTTAGCACGAAGTCAAACCACCTGGAGCAGCCCCAGTGCTCCTCATACCACCTCCCCACTATCTCCCCACTGGTGTGAAGTATGAACCCTACTTTCAATTATAAAAAGCTATCTCCCACCATTCTTGTTTTGCCATCTGTGTAAAGCTTTTCTAACTTTGGTTCTCAGACTAAAATGATTTACTTTGAGAATGACTTCACCTTTCCTTAGACACTTGAGAGAATGTGTTTATTTCTCAGGAAGAAACAGATGGTACAAAAATATATTTGGATAGAGCAATTGCATTTACTTGAAGTGTACTAATGAAACATTCTTAGGAGAGGGGATTAAATATCTCAGATAATAACTATGAACAAATTTCTTACCTCAGGTGAAGGGACCTTCTTGCCCACTCACTGCATTCAGCTTGTAGATTCTGGGTCTGAGAATTTACTTTTCCTTCAAATAACATTTCTTCCACCTCCCAGAACAACTGCTGTACTTTCTGTGCACTGGCTTTATCAAACTCCTAAAATAGTAAAGCACCTTTGTATTTTAACACTAAATATTGTTGAACTATATGCTTCTTCATCAGTAATATTTAAAATTTTGAGGGAACCTGAGATGGCGAAATAGAACACAGATTAAAGTAATTGCCTTGTAGGTAGCCAACACTAGTTTAATCCCTGACCCCACACTTGGTTTCCAAAGAAAGCATAATCAGGAGTGTTTTTTTTTTTTTTGTGGTTTTTGGGTCACACCCGGCAGTGCTCAGGGGTTACTCCTGGCTCCATGCTCAGAAATTGCTCCTGGCAGGCACGGGGGACCATATGGGGCACCGGGATTCGAACCGATGACCTTTTGCATGAAAGGCAAACACCTTACCTCCATGCTATCTCCCGGGCCCCTATCAGGAGTGTTTTCTGAGCACAAAGCTAGGAGTAAGCCCTGCACACAGCCAGATGTGACTCAAATACCTCCCCGCCAAAATAGAATTAGAGAAAATTTATAATATAGGAAGAAGTACATTCCAATATAACAAATGAGAAATTTACAAAAATTGGTTTACATTTCTCTCTGCTCCTGTATTATATTCTGTTCGCAGTGTTGGTTATTTTATTTTATTTTATTTTTTGCTTGTTTTTTTAATCCAAACCCAGTGACACTCGGGGGTTATTACTGGCTATGCACTCAGAAATTGCTCCTGGCTCAGGGGATTATATGGGACTCCTGGGATTGAACCATGGTCCATCCTGAATCCTTAAGGCAAACACACTTCTGTTGTGCTATCACTCCAGCCCTTCAGTGTTCGTTATTTTAAATGCTAGAGTGATGATGTTTACCAAGTTGAGACAGTTGAAATCTGGCATAGAGATATAGTTCTCTCTATATATATTTGACTACATACATTTGATCTACATATATACATTTATAATTATATGCATTTGACACAACAGATAGCCAGACACCCATATCTATGCAAGTACATAACAGACACACAGAAATGCCCAGAGAGAAAAGGCCTTCATAGAATTGAGCCTGCTACCTCAGTACCTCTAAAACACAAACTAATTTTATCTTGTGATGAGGTATCAAAGGGAGATATCTTTTACAAAAACTTTACTTTTAATTAAAAAAAGAAAAGAAAAGTCTCTAGTTTTTCTTCAAATTGTGGTTATTAGGGTCAGTCCAGAATATTAATTTTTGTTTTTAGCCTTAATATATTCTTGGGATGTATCCATAGTGGATTTGAAAGAAAAAACATGTCTAAACATTCCTGCCTATTTTAGGATGTTGGGATATCACAATCTCCTGACCCTTTCATCCAATGAGGAGAATACAAATAACACTAGAAGAACCAAATCTGTACATGTGGGCTCTGGGAGACTTAGTTTTTTTTTTCTAGATGCTGAGTCACCTGTGAGTAATCTACACCTCAGGACAACCAAGTACATATTTAGTCTATAGTCTTGATCCAAAAATTCAGATTGATTTTCATAGAATATGAGATGCCTTAATCATAGTAAATATTCACTTTTCATATTCTCCCTCTCTTATTTAAGTTTCTTATTGTCATATACAGTGTCCTGAAGGGAAGGGGAGGGAGGTAGCAGAAAGATACTCACTACTAACAGCAGACACTGGTTTTCATGAAACATTTTGATTTCTTCCTACATTTTCTGTATCCAAAATTTTTCAGGTCATGTGTATAAATTTCTATTGCAATATGTAATGTTTTTGAAATGGGTAAATTAAACTTTCTTCACTAAGAAATCAATTTTCCATATAAATGGTTGAAAAGATTATAGTTGAAAGATAATTGAAAGATTATCCAAAAATTATAAAAAGTATACCCAAAAATTATCCAAAATTTTCAGGTCATGTGTATATATTTCTATTGCAATATGTAATGTTTTTTAAATGGGTAAAATAAGCTTTCTTCACTAAGAAATCAATTTTCCATATAAATAGTTGAAAAGATTATAATTGAAAGATAGTTGAAAGATTATCAAAAAAAATAGCCTTACATCATCTCTCCAAGAGTAGATGGAGCTTCTCTCAGCAGAAAAACCTGTGGTAGAACTTCGTGTTTCAGACCAAGAATCATGCATTGCGGTGGGCGTGGGGCACCCACTTGAAGAAAGTGAAGATGTGGATTCACTGCAGTGATGAACATAGAAACAAAAATGATATTTAAAGGGAAGAGACTGTATGAGAAGTGACTTTGGATCTTAGAGCCACTTTTCTTAAAGACATGTGTTAAAGTCACAAACTTAAAGTTCAGACTGGTCTTAATCTTTACAGTCTAGTCATGTTAAATATTCACTTTTTGCATACCCCCCCTCTTATTTAAGTTTGTAATTGTCATATCCAATGTCCTGCAGGGGAGGGTTGGGAGGTGGCAAAAATGACTACCTATAGCAGACAGTGGTTTTCATGAAGCATTTTGATTTCTTCCAGTCTTCACTCAACTGAAAACTAAAACTGCCTCCCTTTTTTCCTCTTAAGGTATTTATGGGCTAATCTTGATGTTTTCTTATATTTGTTATGAATGTGCTTTTATTCTGCAGTCAAAATCTTTTAAAATGATTAATTCTTACCAGGTGTATGTATCAATGGCATTCTGTACGTTCCTTGTAAAATGTGCAGGCAATGTATTTTTGCGTTTCACAGTAAGATTATGCTTTTCAGGATCTTCTGACAGTCCTCTTCTGGTACATAAAAGAAACATATACATACATATATATTTACATATGTGATGAAAAGGATTTCCAATGCAATAATATTTTATTTGTTAAGATTGAAAAATGTTTATTTGTTATTGGTTTCTCTTCTCTTCCTACCATGCCCCATAGACACATAAATACCACATATGTCCCTAATCTCCAAGATACTGAATTTTCAGACATCACTTTCATTTTTCTAGAAGCAAAAATGCCATTAACTTGAGTGCAACTTTATATAAACTATAGAAAAAAGAAAGAAAGAAAGAAAGAAGAAAGGAAGGAAGGAAGAAGGAAGGAAAGAAAGGGAAGGGAAAAAGAAAAACAAAAGAACTTTCTGTAACCTTAACCCCACAAACCACCCACACCCACCCACCCACACCCCATACACACACAGTATTATTTTGAGGCATTCGACTTTAAACATTGAAATACCAGTTGGATTTCAGGTTTCAATTTTTTTGTTTGTTTGTTTTTTGGGATCGCACCAGGGTTTACTCCTGGCTCTACACTCAGAAATCGCTCCTGGCAGGATGCCAGGATTTGAACAACCATCCTTCTGTATGAAAAGCAAATGCCCTATCTCCATGCTATCTCTCTGGTTCCAATTTTTTTTAAATAAGAAATTCTTTGAATCACTAAACACAAATTACACATAGAAATAACTGAGACAGACAACTCCTATCTACTTTATTTTATTTTATTTTATTTTATTTTATTTTGATTTTTGGATCACACCCGGCAGTGATCAGGGGTTACTCCTGGCTCCATGCTCAGAAATTGCTCCTGGCAGGCACGGGAGACCATATGGGGCACCGGGATTCGAACCGATGTCCTTTTGCATGAAAGGCAAATGCCTTACCTCCATGCTGTCTCCTGGGCCCCCTATCTACTTTATTTTAGCATTCCTGTCTGGTATGTATGCTGCTTTGTAGTGTGTTCTGAGTCATTAAAATGAATGGCAAACTGAAATAGAAGAACCCTAAATTTCAAACAAGGTTAAACCAGATTAATGTGGCACAGCACTGTGTTAATTATTAAAGTGTCCTTCCAATGAACTTCTTAAACATTGACTTGTCTCTAGTGAAAATATTTTCTAATGTTTGATCATAAATGGCAACTATTCTTGTATAGAAATAATATTTTCTCATACAAAATATTTATATATAAAGGAAGATTGTTTTCTTTCAGAATTTCTGCTAGCAACACCATGCTGGCATTCATTTAAAAGATCATTTAGCTACCAGTGAAAATGGCATCAGATTTTCAGCATTTGTATTTCTCAGTGCCAAGGGATCTTTAAAAACTATAATAAGAGTATAGGTTCTATACTCATTATTGACCTGCGTTTTATAGCAATAGAGTGAATTGAGTAAGTTGATAACACCAAGAGAAATTAGCAAGAGCTTCTGTTTCTATACATATGTAAGGAAGAATGTTATTTC
>PVKC010003907.1:0-37343 GCA_004027635.1 Crocidura indochinensis
CAGCACCTTTTTTTCCACTAACATTTCCAGTTTCTCTTCTGCACTCCTCCTCTCTCTTCCATGCTTGCCTCTGTGGAAAATATTTTTTCTCTTCCTCCCTCCTCTCTCCCTCTCCATTTCCCTCTCTGTGTCATTTTCTTCTCTAATTCTCCCCCTCTCTTCCTCCTCTCCTCTCCATCTCCCTTTCACTCTTACTCACCCTTTCACTCTTTCCTTCTCCTTCCCTTTACCTTTCTCCCCCTCTCTCCTTCCTTTCCTTTTCTCTCACACTCTCTTTCTCTCTTCCCTTTCTCTCTTCCCTTTCTTTCTCTCCCTTTCCCCACCCTTTTTTCTTTTTCGCACTGTGGTTTGCATTATTGCTAAAGAAGGGATACAAAGCAAATCATTTTATCTCCTTTAAGCACAAAGTTCTAGAGTGAGCATTTCCAACTCCCATTGTCATAGCATCCCCTTCTTCGCTCTAACTGCACTCTCTGCTATTTGTGGCAAGTTTAGTACCATGAACTGGTCCTCCTCTTTTATTATCTATCATATTATCTACCATACTATCTATCATACCATACTATTTTTTTTAATATCCCACAAGTGAGTAGGATAATTCTGTCTGTCCCTCTTTCTCTGACTCGTTTAGCTCAGCATAAGACTCTCCATATATATCCATGTATAAAGCGATTTTAACTACTTTGTTTTCACTAATTGCTGCACAGCATTCCATGGCATACCCTAAAAATGTATGGAACACTTCACACATTTTCATGTTATCTTTGAGAAGGGGCTGTGCTAATTTCTATATTCCTCTGAAGTTAGTACATGTGCCACTGAAGCGAGAACTACATTATGATTTTAATCGTGTTTTTTTCCTCCTAGTGCACTTGGCAAAATGTTCCAAATTTAGTCTAAGTTAATTGTTGAATGATATAATTTACCAAAAATTTAATTAACTTCAGTAAACAAAAATACTTAAAAAACCATCACCTTTCTGATAATTTTAAGCGAAGTAATTTTCAGAAAAAAATAAAATTAAGTTGAAGATTTAAAAATCACCACCTATAACTTATGATAGACATTCTATAAGATAACTGTCATTCACCCTTTTAAGTGTGAAATGAACCTAAAAACTCCATTATGATCAATATAACACATGTGATAGGAGACATTTCTGACTATAGACTAAAATTTATTGTTTCTTTATTGTCTGCCCTTTCTTGCTTTCTCATTGCCTTGCTCTAAGGGAAGCTAATTGCCATTTTGTAAGCCATGGAAATGGCCAAAATCCCACAATGACTCAAAGCGTGTCAAAATTATTAAATCAATCAGCAAGCAGATCTTTCTTTACATTGAGTCTTAAAAGGACCATAGGCCAAAAACAATTATGATAAAACCTTAACACAGGTATTCCCATAGATACAATAATAACCCATTGAAGCTTTGACTTATATATGTTTGACATTGTAAGCTAATTATTTTAGGATAATTTGCATGACCTCCAAATAAATATCAGCAACATATAATTAATTACTGTTTTGCATTTAACCCACTCACCCCCAAGATATTTACATTTTTAATCTGGCAGAAATTATATTTGTATCTTTAGTAGAAATATTTGCACAAATATTTTTGACAAGTAGCATTGAACAAAAGTTATAAGCAAAAACATTCTAGAAGACAGGAAATACAGGTAAGGGAAAACAAAACCTGAATGACAAAATTAACAAGAAATGGAAAGCTTCTGTAATTGCCATCTATCATAAACTCACAGATATGAAGTTTATGAAAGAACTCACAGTTTACTCTCCACAATTAATCACAATAATTGGTTACTTTATCTCTTAATTTGTAAGAGTTTTCTCAAATAATATTTTATCCATGACCTAAAGGAGGCCCTAATCCCAATATTTTTAAGTTTTAAGATTTTGTTGTCTGTAAACGTGATTGTTTTATCTTTCTTTTTTTTTTACACCAGCAGCACTCAGGGGTTACTCCTGGCTCTGTGTTCAGAAATTGACCCTGACTTGGGGGACCATCTGGGATGCTGAGGATCAAACCTGCATCAGTCCTGGGTCAGCCAAGTGCAAGGCAAATGCCCTACCACTGTGCTACCACTCTGGCCCCAGTAATAGTGATTTTTATAAATAATATTCTCAAATATTCTGTATTCATATGGTAGCAAGTCAATGACTTTACCCTTACTTTCATAACCACTCAAATATTTTTATAATGTAGTGTTTATTTAATAATTCTATGATAACTTGAAAAAATATTCATATTGAATAATTTAAATGAGTAAATGAGTAAAAGTTTTTTTAAAAATATAAATAAATTTATGTAATTCAAATAAGTAACACATGGCAGTTTTCTCTGGAATCTCTTTTCTAAAAAGACTTTCCCATGTGGCTTTAAATCAAATGATTTATCTGATCTTTCCTAGTCTGACAGTTAGTTTAAATGAAAAAAAAAAAAAAAGGAATTCTGGCTACTGTGGGAGTGGCCAGAGGGATAGCACAAAGGGTAGGGCAAGTGCCTTGCATGTGGTGAACACAGGTTCCTGGCATCCTTATAGTCTCCTGAGACTACAAGGAGTAATTTATAAGTTCAAAGCCTGTAGTAACTCTTGAGAATTGCCATATGTAACTCCAATAAATAAATAAATAAATAAATATTTGGTCACTGTGATATAAAGGTCAAGGGGCATAACTTGGGTTCTTGATATATCAGTGCCCTAAGCATATATTTATTTGATCATCTTTCTCTAAAATATTTTAAGACTAATGTGTTTTACATGGGCAATAGGAGTGGTGGGTATGGTTTTAATTATATGCTCAATCTTCATCTACATTAAGGAGTCCAAGGAAAAGAAAAGTTAAGATAGTGTTTAAAATTTTCCTAGAAGAGAATGGCTGGCATGAGAAGTACATTTTCATCTACTTATCTCTTTTGAATAATATTCACTATCACTTTTTTTATAATATACCACTTACAATATGCCATTTACAATATAACAAATAGCCACTTTATAAAAGATAATAGGCATTTTAATCCAACTGTTATAACTTATGTATCATTATATAATTATTATTCATAATATGTATTATATTAACCATCATTTTTATAATTTTAAAATATAACAAATGCTAAATTTGTTTTTGGATGACTTTGCATGCAAAGAACATAGAATAATGATGATGTATTTTAATATTTTGGGTTTTTTGGCCACATTAGGTGGTGCTCAGGGCTTACTCCCAGCTCTGTGTCGAGGGAAAACTTCCTGGCAGGCTGAGAGGAACAAATGGTGTACTAAGAATTTAAACCAGGTTGGATACATGTTAAATGCCCTGCTCATTCTAATATTGCTCTAGATCTAATGAATTTTAATGACTGAAGTTATGACTTCCTTCACTTGCTTAACAAATATTTTGGGGGGGTGGCTCACACCCGGCAGCTCTTAGGGGTTTTTCCTGGCTATCTGTTCAGAAATAGCTCCTGGCAGACTTGGGGAACCATATGGGATGCTGGGATTCAAACCACAGTTCTTCTGCATGCAAAGCAAATGCCCTACCTCATTGCTATCTTTCCACAAATATTTTTTAATTATTTAGACATATAACTCCAATACTACAAAAAGAAAGACAGTATACTATATAACTATTGAGAGGTCTAAGTGGAGAGGAAAAGATGCCAATGGTTTTATAATTAAAACATTTAATTAACTGTTTTAATTAAAAAGTCATAAGACTAATACATCTATTTAATCAATTGGTTCACAAATAATAATAAATAATATCTATTATTAAAACAGAATCTTGAAAATACCATAAGCAAAGACATGTTAGAAACATTTGTTCCTTTATCCATCTGCATAGCAAACCTCCCACATGGTGAATTTGTTCTAATACTTGCTCCTTCAAATATTCAACAATGTTTCCTCTGTGCCAGTATTTACTAGCAATTGAATGTATTTTAGTTTGTACCTTATTGTTCTCTGTTCCTGGTTTTAGTCATTTTTATTATATCATGAAACTCAAGTGTCATTTTGAATTGTATTAATAAATAGATCTCACAGAAGTCCTTAATATGTATACATATCTTTCTTGTGGTTAGTAAAAACTTATTGTGTACTGAATATGTAACAATGAAAATAAAACATAATTAAGAACATTTTAGAACATTGTCCTGAACTAATTTCTTCTATGCAGTCATCAAACCAAAATTTGATCTAATAGCATATACAATTTTTATTTTTAATTTGATTTGTGAATTGGTATTGATATTTTCCAGATTACATATCTTAGACTTTCTATGAGTTCTTTATATCTTAAAATTCACAAGTTTGCCTCAGAAAGAATGGGAAGATGTCCAATTCTTCATATTCTGAGGAGATAGACAACTATTTCTGGATATGAAACCTAGAAATAAAAAAAAATTAAAACAGTAAGGGAAGAAATTACACAATAATTTCATGTATAGTTCCTATCAAAAATTATGTATGAATATAATTACAATTACCTATGTATATAAACTCAGACAATTCAACTAGGCAGTGATTAGAGTAATAGACATGATAGAAATTTACAAATGTTGTAAGGTGTTTATGTGAAAAAGTAAGGAAATTTTCTAAGTGGAGTTCCAAAAATGCAGTTAAGAGTTGGTAAAGTAAATTCTGTGTTTCTGGAAATAAGTTTAAGACTGGTGAGTTCTATAATAAGAAATAAATGTACCCCAAGAAAAATGACAAATCAATAATAAAAACAACATCAATAACAGCGATAATTATATTCACCTGTTGCTTCTAAATACATGCATTAGGTTATATTCTGAAGAAAAGTCCTAAAACCACCAATCTTCCAGACTGGGAGGGTACATTAGTGGAATTTTCCACTTCAGATTTTTCAAATTCAATCAATTTCCAACCAGCTTTTCTACTTTACCATCTGTTTCTAAAGCAAAACTTAACACGTCTGTGAAGGATGAGGTTTGTTTTGTTTCTTTTCAATCTAAGTTTTAGTGAATCATGTCTAGGCTAAATTCAGGTTGAATGGATCATCAAAACCAAGCATCACACCCACATGCTTTTTTTAAAGTTAGAAGTAGAGCATGTTGTTTTTCTTGTTTGATTATGTCTGAACCATAGAAATAGATTTACTATGCTAAACTGCTTCCAAATAGCACGTGCAGCAGTGCTTCCTAAGTGAAGAGGCAGTTAACAAGCATTTCAATTCTGTTCATCTCTTCTGAGTATCAAATTCTCTGCTATGTTAAACCTAATACGATTTGAAACTCTGTTTATTCTGAATCTGATAGTGCTTATGCAAATGAATTTTACATACTCTGTAGGATAATCTGGCCCATGTTGATATGCAAGGATAAGTAATATCACATTGAGCCATTTGATTAGAGAATGGGGTGATCCTGAGTACAGATTTATTCACCAAGATTGAGTAAATTGGATGAATAAAAATGATCATACAACAGTAATTATTTTATCCATTGATGGATAAAAAGCATAGTTGCCTTTTATTTTAGGAAAAATAATTAAATTCTGTGCATAAACAAAGACAAAAAATAGATTCCAGTATAACAATTCCAAATAACTAGAGGGAAAAAATTAAAACTCATCTGACAAGTAAGACAAGAAAATGGCTCAACATGTAAAAAATAAGTATTTTTATTATTATTATGACTATAAACAATCCTAATAGACAAATTTTAATTATAAACAGAATACTTAAAGCAATGAAACTTTTTTTTAAAATTGACTTTATTGACTTTATGTAGGGTAACCCTATTTAGTGGATAATCTTGACTAGTCTACATACTAGATACTAACAAATTTTAATACAAATGTGTATGTGGAAAATGTCATATATGTATTGAACTTCAGTAGAAGATTCTAGGGTTCAGTTGAAAATATTTAACAAAATTCCACACAGTTCCTTGTTTTTTTATATCAACTAAATTTCAAGTTGTAACTTGAAAATCCAGATAAAATAGTTTTGTTATGAGAAGAGGTTTCTCTTAGTAGTGAAAGTTTCCTCAGAAAATTAGCTGAACTCTATTATTATCAAAAATCATACCACTCCAGTACTGAATTTGTTGTACATAGCTTATCTGTGTCTTTTAAGTTTATTTTTATTTTTAGTTTTTAATAATGTCTTTATTTAAGCACCATGGTTATAAACATGTTTGTATTTGGGTTTCAGTCATAAAAAGCACACCCACTTCACCAGTGCAACCTTCCCACCACCAATGCCCCCATCTTCGTCCTCAAAAAGCATGTTGAATTATACATAAGTTGTATATTTTCCTGGTTTTCAAATTAATTTTGCTGTTGGTTTTGAGCCACCACCATTAGTTCTCTGAACATATGTCTGGCTTTGAACTCAGGAATCACTCCTGAGGATCATATGTGGTACAAGGGACCAAATCCAGACTGACTTTAGGCAAAACAAGTATCTGACTACTGTACTATTTCTCTGATTCAATAGATTAAAATTTTTTTTGATTGTAGAGGTTAGACTCTCTGAACCTCTTATAAACTACAAATGTGGTAATATTAGCTTATAGTTTATCTTCCAGATTAAATGAAATACTTGCATTTTGCAGACCCAAGTTCAATTACTGCACATCATGTAGAAATTCTATCATCAACAGGGGTGATTCCTGAGTGAAGAGCCAGCAGTAAGCCCTGAGCACAGTCAAGTATGTAGCACATTAAAAAACAAACAAACAAGCAAAAACAGGGTCAGAGTGATAGCGCAGTGGTAGAGCATTTGCTTTGCACATGGCTGATCTAGGATGGACCTCGGTTTGATCCTTGGTGTCTCATATGGATCCCCAAGCCAGGTGTGATTTCTGAATGCATAGTGTCACTGAGTGTGACCCCAAAACAAACACAAAAACATAAAAACGGAATTAAATTATAATTTTCAAAATAAAAAGTGACATAATAGATAAAGTATCACTGAAATTTAGTAGAACGACAAAAGAACCCTAATATCCAAAACAAGCCTAAATAATGTAATGGAATACAGTATGTTCCCTAACTTTGAATACATTTCAATGAAAGAGTAATAAAAAAAGTTGGGTGTTATAACAAAATTAATTTAACAGAACTGAGATACTAGAAGGACCAAATTCACACACACACACACACACACACACACACACACACACACACACACATGATCATTTAGTAAAGAAAGGAGATTTTCTTCAGCTAATAGTTTGGGCAAAACTGAATATTCATATATTCATAGAATAATGAATCTATATCATTATCTATACTATATACAAATATTAATTCAAATTTTATTAAATAATTAAGTGAAAGCCCTTAAGATATATATAATAGATACATATAATATCATAAGCAAAACTTTCATTATATTGGTTTTAATGATTTTGGAGGTGATCAATTTCATCAATAAAGGAACAATGATAAAATTAATATTTGAAACAAAATAAAAATAAAGTTAAAACCACACTTCTGTAGAAAATACAAATGATCAATATTTTTGCAAAAAAAACCCTGGCCATTATTTATTATTATAAAGGAAATGCTATCTCACAAAACTATATCACAAAATCCTGAAACACATATAGGTAAAGTTGCAGAAAAATAATCAATATAATATTCTTACAACTTTATTGTGTGTAGACATTTTCTAGTGTCTATTTGATCAATGTTGGTCCATGAACCAAAACTAAAATTATATTGAAGCTCATCAGAAATGCCAGACCTTACTCTATATTGTAGTCAGAGACAGAAGTAGCTACAACTTAAAAACAAACAAACTTTAATAGTGGCTGAAATTTACATAACTTTTTATATAAAATATGCTTATTCAAGCCAATATCTTTCTAGGTTGCTGACTCAGAGCTTGTTTGAGATTTCTAATCTATTTTCATAATGTACCAGCATAGCTGATATCTTTACTCTCAAACCAAAGAGTAATTCTAATAATAATTTTAATGTCAATTTCTGAAATTTTTGTGTTTACAGAAATATTTAAAGAGTTTTTTCCACCCTCTTCTCACACACATTCTCTCTTTCACACACACACACACACACACACACACACACACACACACACACAGTCGTAAGCCATGGCAAGAACAGAAATCTGTCAAAATCCACTTGCCCTTTAGATGTCATTATAACCTCTATGCCTGTCCTTTCTCCTACTCAGAAGGAAATCACCTTTTACCTTCCTGCTTGCTTTCATACAAACTCATTGCCCTTTGAAATTACAGACTTTATGTGCATAATTTGCAACGAATAATTACTATTTGCACCTTAAATTACTCCTTTAGTAGTCCTGGAAATTTCACACACCAGTTTTCAAAACTGCTCTCATTTTAAAAAGAAATTCTATACTTTTTCCATAGAATACAACTTATAAGTCATTCACATATACCATAATATATTTACTTATATAAAAAGAAGTTTATTAAATGTGTAGAAATTTGTCTTTTAGATGCATTTTTAAAGCTCTGTGAAAGTTAAATGTAGAAGACTTGGGGAAATGACAAAATGAAAACAAAAAATACTTTTCATTCTGGAGAGCATTACACATAAAAATAGATCACACTGTCAGTGCCTGTTCTTTTTCATATACATGAAACTAGTTTGCATTAACATCTACATTAAATCAAGCTATAGTGTAAAAATTCACATTAGTTTGGCAAATTGATTACAGATTTTTAATTCAGATCTAAATAAGAAATTATCTGCAAGGCTTTCATATAATTTATAGTTTACTTATGATTCAATGACATCATAGAGTTCCATAATATATATAGTTGTGACAATATATAATTTTTATACACTATGTGTTTCGTAATAAATTTTGAAAGTGACAAAATCAGCCGGTATGTGTATATCAATATAACTTCCTATATGTTGATATCACACTATTCCTTTTACTATATTTTAAATTAGATGATAAAAGTTTCCAGCAACATGAAAGTTTGATGTTTTGTAGAATCAATTCCCAGAGAAAAATTGGTTACTTAAATTTAACTAGTAATCATAAGACATTTTTCCTCCTATTTCAAGTCAGCATTTGACATGGTTCAAATATAATGAGCTTTTATCTTAAAGTCTAGATTTAAAGAATATATTCATCTTTTAAAACAAGCTATTTATTCTACCAAAACCTGCATTTAAAATGAATGTATTTATATCTCCTTTGAAACAATAGTATTATAGGAAGTTGGTCAAAATAATAAAACCAAGTTTCCAACAGAAATAAAAATAATTAAGAAGCAACAAGAAATGCTCCACAAATAGAAAAGTATTAAAGATACATCAGTAGCTCACTTCTGATTTCTTAGAAATATCACACCCTGACCTTTTCTCTACTGATTCTCTGAAGTTCTTTCTAAATACATTTTACATTGATGTGATTCAGTTCTCTTTTAGCCCATTTGTGTCATTCCAGTTTTTGTACCTACTCTTTGTCTCACTTGTTTTTCTTCTACAGATTTCTGTATCAGCTATTATTAAGAAAGACTTGGAAAACAAGAAAAAGAGAATCAAATTAGTTGAACAAAAAGGTGTTTTTCTTTTATTTCTCTGTTTCTTATAGAGGACTAAAGTGTTTTGGTGACTTCCCCCCACCCATGTTGTTGTTGTACTATAGACCATGAAAACAAAATCTTTAAAGTTCAAATACACAAACATGGCTATAAAAGCAATATACAAAAGCAATGCAATGTTGATTGGTATCTGAGAGAATCAATTTCCAGTGAAGGCCCTTTAAAGTTGTTTCTAGAAGAAAACTTTGATCAGAACATCAGCTAAAAGAGAATAGGTTTACTAAATCATCTAATTGTATTGGGAAAAATTCTAAACTTCTTCATATAGTTACATCCAGGTGATTACTTGGAATATTCCTTCTCGTGTATCGGAAGATGACTTGTCAAGAATCTCTCATAATTCTTCATATCTTCCATGTAGATTCATAGATGATTTCTATACTGGACTAGCTTTTCAAAGACACTTTTTCAGAGAAAAATTCACGGAAAACTGGGACCAGTTTCTTCCAGAGCAGAATGTGAATTCGTTTTCTGTTTAGCGTAATAATAATGTCTTCTTGAGCAAGATTAAACAGATTTGTTTGTGACTTATGAAAAAAGTCTAATCTTTCCTTAGGGTTCCTCAGCAAGATAGAAACACACTGTTTCAACAATACATCTGTGAATATAACCTTTATTTCCTGTGGGAATTGGAAAGCCTGAGCACAAGTAGAAAAACAAAATTTACAGCAACAATGATGGACAAAAAGTATTTTACTTCTGACCCAGGAGTGTTGATTTTCTTCCAGTATCTATAAAAGTGTTACTGTTACTTTGGAAACAGAGTAGTATCTCAGGTCTTTCACACATTATGATATTTTGAACTCTGAATACACCAACTTTCCTCAAGGATTTGTTCACAAAGGGGTCAAAGACATTATACAGTGGGTAGAGAACTTCCCTTGCAAGCAGCCAGTCTGGGATGGATCCACAGAACATAAAATAGTCCCCTGATCAGCACCAGGAGTGATCCTTGAGCACAGAAGTAAGTTCTTAGTATAACTGGGTATGCATACCCCCCAAATTTTTGTTCAGAAGTAGCTGGTCACCAGAGTCAAGATGATGGCTCATGTGGTTGATCACATGCCTAGGACGTATAAGACCTGAGGTTGATCCAAGGAACAACCACCAAATCACTACAAAATGTAGCCCTGGTGGCTTCCAATCTGACCCTACAGGCCCTTGAGCAGTGACTCAATCACTGCTATTCTGGAAATGAAGTTCTTTGAAAATGGTCCTGTTCTCTCAAGACCATGCACCAGAGAATGTATTCTTTCCTTTTAAATGTATGACTAAGGAGGGGCCAGAGCAATAGTTCAGTGAATAGGTTGCTTTTCTTGAATGTGGCCAACCTGGATTTGGCCTTTAGTTTCTCAACCCATGTCCAGTGAATAGTGAAAATAGAAGAGTAAATATCTGACTGGAGAGCCAGGTATAACCCCTAAACATCATAGAGTGTGCCTCCAAGTAAAACAAAAAAATAAATAATAAACAAGATAAAATATGACTATAGAAAGGTAAAGACCTAGTTGTCTACCAGAATATGGAATGCTCAGTTGATACCAAAGTATATAGCTGTATTTGTTGCCTTACAGGTACAAGTTATGGGCTACTATATTTTGCCATGTATCCACACATTTTTTTTTGTTTCCATTACTACTAAATATCTTCTTGTTCTGAATAGGACAAGCAGATCAATGGAAATCATTGATATAATGTTGAGTTTACTTGCTATAGATTGTTTCACAGTATAATGAAAAACAAGACTACACCAAAACTGGCAACAAAATTCTGGATATAATGGTTAATAATATATAATGGATAAACATAAGATTTTGTTAATAGAAATAATTACATATTAAAATAGGTTAGATATAATAAAATATAAATAATTAAATCTAAATTGTGCAAGCAGAATAAATGGGTAAAGAAGTATAAAAATAGGAGACTAGAGGACCAAAAGAAATGTTTTCTATTTTATGTGACAGCTATTACGCTATTTCTAGAATTAAGTGATTTAAAAGATAAATTAAAGTAAGCATAAAAACAATAATCTACATGCTAGACAAAATTAAAACTCATAGTATTATTCAATAAGTTTATTTGTAAATTTTAAAATTAAGACTGGTGCTTACCATTGATAAACTAAATTCTAGGGCTATCTAGGGGCAAAGCAGAGTTATTTGGGGCCAAAAATAATTTTGAATTTATGATTCTTTGATTACAGATACTCCTTAGTTTGACTATTTGTAATTCAAACATTCATAGATCTATAAATAGAAATGACAGATAATAAGTCTTCAATTTAGAGGCAGATACATAATTAATAAATGAATGACATTCTTGTTTATAATTTTCATAAGCTAGAATAATATCAATGGTATGAGTCAGAGGTTTACAACTCATTAAGTCTAATCCATTTATGAAATTTCAATTCATTAAATCAACAATTTTCCAAATGATTATTATATCATTGAGATATTGAAGTTTTGATTCTGGGTGAACAAACTGGGTTCTTTTCTTTCTTTTAATTTTTTGGGCCACACCCAGTGATGTTCAGGGGTTACTCCTAGCTATGTGCTCAGAAATTACTCCTGGCTTGGGAACCAAATGTGATGCCAAGAATTGAACCGAGGTCCGTCCTGGGTCAGCTGCATGTAAGACAAATATCCTAACATTGCGCCATCCCTCAGTCCCCAACAAACTGGGTTCTTACTTTCTGGAAGTTTATAGTTTAGTTCGACAAGCAACTGCATGGGTAGCCTCAATACCATATATATATTTTTTTTTGGTTTTTGGGTCACACCCGGCAGTGCTCAGGGTTTACTCCTGCTTCCATGCTCAGAAATTGCTCCTGGCAGGCACGGGGGACCATGTGGGGCACCGGGATTCGAACCGATGACCTTTTCCATGAAAGGCAAACACCTTACCTCCATGCTATCTCCCGGGCCCCTCTCAATATCATATTTTAAGGAAAGTCTGGTGACATCTGTAACCATGTAAATCAACAAATAACTCAAAACTTCCCAATATGGAGAATTTAGCAGCAAGATAAATGTTCCCTTGTTTTTACTACAATTAAACATTTACTTGGGAACTAGGTACTACATTTTGCCCCACAGAAACTCTGCTAACTGCAATAGATGCTGTGATATGTCTTGAATAAGATTTGTCCTGGCGTGGCTGTTTCTTTGTTTGCTTATTTCTCCTTCACAGAAACCTGTATTCTTAGATACATATTTCCCTTCTTTCTTGCCTTTCACATATTTCTAAGCAATTGCTTCACTAAAAGTAAAAAGTTTGGAACAATGACATTTTAGTGTTGGAGCACTATTATGTGATGCTACCAATATCAGATTTCTGTAAATATTTTGGCTTAGCTAGCTGTCTCTATATACAAGTATCCATTAAAGAGCCAAATCTAAATTTGATGTTTTCTTCCAGAATTTAACACTTTTTAGGAACAAAATCTTAAATCATAGGTTTGGAGGATAGTACAGCTAGTAAAACCTTGCACAAGATTTGGTGAATTGAATTGAGTTGTCAGCATTCCATATGGTCTCCCAGAACCACCAGGAGTTATTGCTAAATATAGAGTCAGGAATTACTCCTGAGCTTATATGGGTTTGGCCCCAAACAAATAACAACCCACTTAAGTGATATGGTTACTCTTCAATCATTCTTTGTACTTCTAAAATAAATTTTAAATGATTTATGCAAAACAAAAATGAAGTAAAGGAACTTTGATTTCAAAAATGTCTGAATCTTTTTAGGACAAAGTGAAAATATTATAAGTAAGAGAATGTTAGATACTTAATATGCTCTGAAGGCATATCCCAAACTCCCCTGAGCTTCTTAGTCAGTAATATCTGAATAGACTTTGGAGGCAACCCAAAGGAAATACAAATTTCCCAGAGGACAATGAATTCAAAGAGTATGTTAATTATCACGAGGAAAGGTTCCAAAGCCACATTTCATCCTTTCTAATTCCCTGCAATCTCTCCTTAAAGAGGGATTTGAAAGCAAGCACACTGCCCTGTCCTTTGTCCACAGTTTGAACTGGGAATAACTGCCAGAACTTTTCTAAGGATTGAAATAGCAAGGAACAGAGCAGAGATAAAGCAGGCCATTAAGTTCTTTATTGCTACAAAAACCACTCTGAGATACGCCATCCTTCATCTTTACAGTATACCTCTGCAAATACAGGAAACAGAACGCACATGAAGACCACTTGAGCCACTGTGGATATGCAACACCAGGCCCAGCTTTCTGCAAATAAGCAAGTCCCTAAGTCTGTAAACACAGCTTAGTCCTGGAGCTGGGGTTACTATTTACTTTGCTTCTGAGGATTCCTCAGGCTTCTATCAGGAAGGTAACAGACAAATGCTCAAACTATTAACAAGAAAATACTTTATAACCTAGAAAGAAATTTTCGCAGAACTCTAGATACTGATGAACAGAGGTTTATAGAAATAACAAGAAAGCATATCTAGATAATTTTAACTGCAGTTTCATACATTGCCCCCCACCCCAAAAAACATAAACAAAATAAAAATTGGTCCTTTGCTCACAGGCAGAAAAAACATAATTGTTTACTCATTTAAACTAATATCTTAGTATAAAGCATTTTCTATTTTCAGCATGGGGGGAGTCAGAAGGGAGCTTTGTGAATTCAGACACAAAAGATAAATAGTACCCAAATTTGTGCCAACCCGTCATTGCCAATGATTTACGTCCCTGAATGTTTGGCTCTTCAAAACAGGTGAGTAGATGAATATTTGTGTTTACCTTCAAGGCTTCCAGCACAGAATTCCTGAAGGGAAATGGGACAGTGGAAAAGAAGTCTGATTAATTCTGATGTGAGAGGCAATCTATGTAGCAGAAATTAAATCTCGGAGCCGTAGGGACTGTTAGTTTCTTTAGCTCTTCAATAAAATTTGAGGTTGCAGACGCGTTTTGTGAAGTACTCTTTAACTTTTATAAGGAAAAGGTTAAACATTTTGTTTCTTTTTTTCCTTACCAGTTATTCTTGTAATAATCTTAAGAAATTCACAGGAATTTTCTTGAAAAGCTTTCATCTCCTTGATAGGTATGGAAATTTGCTCTTTAAGAACGAAATAAAATGTTCTCTCCATACTTGTCTATACAAGAGAAACATACCTTTCAGGAAGCAATGAATGGGCTTGCTTTAAGGAATGGAACTAGCATTGTGGGGGAAACTTTATACTTTATCGATTCAATATTTCCCAATAAGAGAAGATGCATCTTCCCCAGGGAATGCAAGAATGCAGGGTCTGGGTCCATAATAGCCTCTATATAATACAGGGCTCTTTCTGTTTACTTGCTGACTTGTTTTTATTCTCTTGTGTGTTTGTGTGTGTGTGTGTGTGAAATGGTGGCAATAAATGAAGCAGCTTGGGGAAATTCTGCACTAGATACTCACATTAGCATTACATTCTAAGTGAATAGATTGATAACTCCTGAGGTTTAGTATTGATAATGTAATTTCTGACAGATTAGCAGATAACATTCTATTTTGATTTATTGTGTTTATTAGAACTAGACTAATTGCCCTTTTGATTATTGTTATAGTTGTCATAAATTGTAGTATTGGTGATAGCATTAGTAGTAGTGGTGGTAGTAATAGTGGTAGTAGTAGTGGTGGTGGTGGTGCTGCTGGTGGTGTAGGTAGTAGTAGTAGTAATGTAGACTTCTATGATGTTTCAATGTCACAAGATAAGCAAATTATGAAAGGTGATTTTTTTAATTTGTCAGAAAACTCAACAAGCAATGATTACCTTCAAGGCTTCCAGCACCGAATTCCTAAAGGGAAATGGGACTAATTAGTCTAGGGCTAATTCCTAAAGATCTTACTTAACCATGTCTAGCAAAGTCATTTAGTTTGGGTTCAATGGCACTGAGGCTCAGCAAGTTACTGCAATGGTTCTAGGGAATAAACTATTTTGACTCTTCACAAACATATATATTGTCGTTCTCTCTTAATAGCTAGGGACATGGAAGTTAAGCATAAGTTTGACATCTTCTTGAGAAGATCAATGTGAGAACTGAGCTCTATATATAGAAAAGCAGGATGGAGTGGAGTTGGGAGAACTAGAGTAAGACTCTCTTTAGTAATATGGCATATAATTAATGATCTATAAGTCTTTTGCTTTTTTGTTTGTTTTTGCTTTGGGAGTCACACCCATTGATGCTCAGGGGCTACTCCTAGCTATGTGCTCTGAAGTCGGTCCTGGCTTGGGGGTACCATATGGTAGGCCAGGGGATTGAACTGTCCTAGGCTAGCGCTTGCCTTACCTCTAGTGCCATTGCTCCAGCACCTAGTGATCTATAAGTCTTAAGCCTTATTTATATATGCAAGCAATGGAATAGTACTTGTCCAAATCTACACTGAATTTTTATTGCAAATAGGAGAAACAATATAGTCTGTCCACAGATACCAAGATACCAAATACTTAATTGTCACCCATTTTGGTGAAATTTTATCTATGAGTTTGGAAAGAGATTTCATTTGTAAAAAGGAAACTTACTTAGATCACACATTAAAGCCCTCAGTATTGTCAGGTTTGGCCCCAAAACAATAACAAAAACTTACTTTTTAAAAAAGTCTAATTCATGACTTCAAGAAAAACAAGCTATTATGCAACAAATTCTACTATAGGTTAGCTTTTAGTAATACACTGATATATATTACAAAATCTGCTTTATATTAAACAAAAATTTATTCATTTATTAATTGATTTCTAATCAACTTTTTCCAGTTGAAGGTTGTGGATAGCTGAATCTATTCTGATAGTTCAGAAGAAAGGAATAGAAACTACGTCTAGACCCAACACTGTTCCCTCTCTAGAGATAACACACACACAAACACACTACCCCACACTTTGACATTTCAGATGCACCAATGAGCCTTGAACCCACACCTTTGTATTGTAGGAAATAACTATGACATCAAAAATTATATAGACATGGGAAGAATGTAAAAGTTTCATACAGTAATTCACTTCAATTTCTATTTTTTCTCATTTCATCAATGTTATTAAAAATACAACTAAATAATATTGAAGGAAACACAATGATCTTTCAATCTCCTGAAGTTCATTGTCCTATTTCAGGGGTGGTAAACACGCGGCTCGCAAGTCTCATGCAGCTCCCGGCCAAAATGAATGCGGCTCTTTGCCTCTTATCATTCTTTTGTATACTGTGACTCTTTGCCAAGTTTGGACTTTGTGATGCTGCTTCCTTGCGAGGAGAGACTTCTGAGGACAGATCTATGAGCTTGTAGTCCTGCCCCCAGGCTGCAGCATACCATCTCCCATCCCTTGGAAACACCTGCATGGGTCAGAGAGCAGGGGACCCATGTGTCACATGTTGTGTCACATTTACTGTTGGTTCTTAGTGTGGAGGACGCAGCACACTCTCACCATCACTACAGGATTCTGACCCTCACACAAAATGGCAAAATGCAATATGTGTTTAATATATTATTCTTAAAATTATAGGTTTTTGTGTGAGTGTTTGTCTGTTTTAACAGGTCACTGCATGGTGTGGCTCTCTGACTCTCACAGTTTAAAATTTTGGTTCTTTGTGTCGAACTTGTTCACCACCCCTGTCCTATTTAAATCATCATGGTGCTACTCCACTAAGATTTGAAGTAGATTGTCTCATAAACTGTTGACCAAATTACTGCTGTTTTCAGTAAAAGTGTACAAAAGAAATCACAACAGGAAAAGCATGCAAACAGATACTTCCCAAAAAAACCTAAGACAAAAGTTTATCCTGTTGTGCTCCTCAACACTATACATACTGTCTTAATCTCTAAAATAATTCAAAAAATAATCTAACATCCCTCCATTATAATTCACATGTGTTTGTGCCCCATTGACAACTTAAACTTGGTAAAGTCTTTATTAACAGTAACAAAACAAAATTATTTAATATCTTTGTGTAATCTATATCCAAATATATCAAATTTAATGTCACTGCCAACATACAATATGCCTGCTCATGCTGATGTCCTCACCTGGCAAATGTTTATCTCAATGTCTCATCAATTCATATCACTAGTCTATCTCGTGACAAATCAATCATATTTACACTCAAAATAAAGAGTAACTGGTCAGAAACTAGTCAAAGGTTTTCTGATTGAAGATTCTCCTTCAACTACCTTGCTGAAGTATTATTCATCTTCCAACTGGGAAGCTCTCCCTATCAGTAATCAGAAGCCTGTGGCAGGTGGCACCATTAAAGCTGCACTGTGAGAAGCTGAATGATTCTCTTTGGTTCTCACTGCTGAGTTGCGATTTTTCCAGGCACAACTTACATTTATTTAAGCTATATTACAACACTGATGACTCACTGTCTGGCATTCAAAATAAATCAACCAACATCAATCAATGCATATGTATTGAAAACCTATTTTAAGCACACAGGGAGCCTGACCTTACTTTCCACAGAGCCAATTATTCCTCGCTGTGCTGATGAAGAGTTTACTTTTCCCTCCAAGATCCACTACCCAGCCTTGCTCTTATTGACCCTCATTTGAGTTGCCTTGACTCTCTGCCCAGATCAACCAAGGCACCACCTCAAGTTATGATCCAGGTTTACTGAATGTTGGCCACTCTCCCATATCTTAGTGCAAATAGAAAATGAAATAAAATGTTTCTCTCAGTACTCTGTCTTTTCCTTTAAGGCATTCAGAATACTGAGTCTGAAATAATACTGAAAACCCATGGCAATGCAATGTATTTAATATAGATATATTAATTCTTCACTGCTGTTAGACAAATTACTCTAAGATATAAACATACCCCTCAAACAATAAATATTTGTTATCACATGCAATTTTTGTAGCTGAGAAAATCTGGAAGCAGCATAGTTGTATAGTTCAGGGTCAAGATCTCTCTTGCAGTATTGCTATACACCAGGGCTTCAAAATCTTCTGAAGGCAGACAGGGCTAGAGAATCCATTCCTAGATGACTCATGACCATTCATATAAAGGCCTCAGTTCCTCATCATGAATGAGTATGTCAAATGTTCTCAAGTCACGGAAGTTTTTCTCCTGAGAAAATAATCTAAGAGAGGAAATAATGATGAAGCAAAAGGGTGAGGTAAATGTTTGAATGAGGTCAAGTGTATGATGTGAGGTGAAAACTAAACTTTCCATGTTTAACATAACACATGTTATAAATACAGAATTACAATGTAACAATCTGAAAAATACAAAATATTAAATATCAGTGTTACTTCAGTAATAATTAACTATTTTTTATCTTGGGACCACACCCAGTGATGCTCAGGGGTCATTCCTGGCTATGTGCTCAGAAATCGCTCCTGGCTTGGGGGAACAATATGGGACGCGGGGAGGGGGGATTGAACCTCGGTAGGTCCTGTGTCAGCTGTGTGCAAGTTAAATGCCCTACACGATGCCATCGCTTCAGCCCCTAGTAATTAACTTTTAAGTGAAAAGAAGCTATGTGCCTTTTTATGAACTTGGGACACACTATCATTTCTATTCTTCCATTGCATTTATCATAAACAAGGCACTAAATGTAGCCCATAATTAAGTAAGAGGGAAATCAGGCTACTCCTTTTAGAGAAGAGTCAAAAAATTTTAAACATAATACAAACTATCTCAGCCTAAATATTAGTAAGAATTATCCAAAAGATTGCCAATGTAAATCTCACTTTTTTCTCTCTTCTCTCTCTCTTTAAGGTATGCAAGACATTGTAATTTCCAGAGCTTGTATTATACCCTGAGCACCACTGCATGTGGTCTTGTGTAATACTAGTCTAAGCATCACCCACCACGTGTACTATTCTCTGCTGTGCCAATAGCATTCAGGCATAGCCCATATATTAAATAAAATAAATTTTAATTATCAAGTAAGCCTCACAAAGAATATGAGAACAATATTTGACTTACAGTATATATAGTCTGTGGCATGTACAGCTTAACATATAAAATAAAACATCTTAGTAGGTATTAAGATAAGATAACTTCATCAATAATATTTCTAGGTTAACCATGATGGTAAGCTTGAAGAAATTCAATAAATTTCTCAAGACTCACAGCTGATTAGAAAAGTAAAAGCAAAAACCAAGGTAGAATTTCTTTGAATTTAGAGCCATTGAAGATTCAAACACACAATTTCTTCAGCAAGCAACTGTATATCCTGCTTGAGGAGCCAAGATTAGAGACAATGTTTACAAAAACATTTTCTTACAAAAGAAAATATGCATTCCCTACTGTAAATGAAGCTTTCTAGGGAATTAAATATAAATAAAGTGTATATAAGTGTATTTGCTATTAGCAAGAAGGATATGAGCAATAAATGGAGTTTTATTTTGCCCCTCTCTTCCTTCCTTCCTTACAAGGGTAGAATATAGGCATAATTAAAAATCTGCAGTAACTAGCTTGAAAATCAAAGAAATCCAATGAAATGACTCACAAAAATTTAGTTTTGATTTGGTTGATAAAATATTAGTGGTGATTTAACTTGGACCATTTTCACTCACACTTTTAAATGCATTCTATTGTATTATTTCTGAAATTATACTCACATTAGGTTGTGGGGGGTGGTAAAATAAAGACAAAAAGGAAAATGCCAGAGTAAAAAGGTTTTGCAAAGGTACTTGGCAAAGGAAATATAATTTAGAGAACATAATTTAGAAAGTCTGACTGCATTACTTTTTATATATAGAACATCTCATGATTATAAATTGTTGATTATGTAACCTTAGCCAGTCTATCTAACAAATACTTTTGGAAGCTCTAAAAGGAAAAGTTTTTTATCATAAAAATTTTTATCTTCATAATAAAATAAGACAAAATGTCATTCTCCTCTACCAAAATATGAAGAGAATAGTGATCAATAGAATCAGGTTAAAATCAGTACTATCAGTTTCCAGTTAAAACTATATATATATATATATATATATATATATATATATATATATATATATATATATATACACATATATACATATATATAGAGAGAATCCAATTCCACATTACTTTTCTCCAACTTCTCTAACCTCAGATTCACTAAATTATATCATATAACAACATATCTCCCAAAGCAACAGCAGTTCCTATCATTTAGATAATCTTTTTTTCCTTATCCTGCATCCTAAAATCATCAAAATATGGTACAAGTCTGTGTTCCTGCATATTTCAATACAATTCAAATAAATCTGAAAATATTAGTTGAAGATAGATTCAGTGCTGTTTGAGAAAACAAACAAGCAAAAAGAAACACTATTTTGAAGCTTTCGATGTGGGAGGAAAGCCTGCCACTCTGAGTCTCAAGAAGTTTCATTATAAAGGCTAGAATGAGACGTAACTCTTAAAGATCCTGAAGATGTGTGCGAGGGCCCATAACATGAATTAATGCTTCAGTATAATTTCCAATAAAGGTCAGAAGCTCAGGAGACGGAGGACATTCAGAGAACTCATGTTAGTTCCTTCATGGTCTAGGATAAGTCTAGGTCAGCTTTACTGAAGCAATCAGTCTGCACCTGAGTCCCACTTGCTCTGCATGACCTGGCACCAAATCCCTGCCAACTAATACTCTTCTGGTCACTTTGGCTCTCAGAAAATGGTATGTTAATGCTCTTTTCAATTGTAAGAAAGGAAAATGTTAGACTGACCTTACCCAAAATTGAGGTTCTTTTCTTTGTCACAGAAAGAATTGAAGGATAAGTCAAAATGTAGAGAAAAACTATTGGATTTATTAAAATAATGGTCCACATTCTAGACCAGGTATTGAAGTTTTGAGGAAAAATTGTGCATAATATTTTTTAGAAAAGAGCTTTAAGGAATGAATTAATAAGAATAAATATGCATACGGGCATAGGTTTGAGTAGCATGATGAAAATGATGTTAAAGTGGCACATATGAATAAAACTTACATGGTTGATTTTCTGTTATATATGTGATTATCTCAGTATGTGTCTGGAAAATATATGAATAAATATGTATTTGAGCCTTAGAAAAAAGAACAAAAACATTGTGAGGATTATTTCTCTGTACATGTCCTAATAATTCATTGGGACAAGTTTTCAGAGTTCTCTGTTTATTAATACCCTCAAGAATGTTGGACTCAGGAGTCTCAAAACCTTTTTTTCTTCAATATAAAGAGATGATGCTTTTTGTACCTTCTGACAGCTTTCCACACTGTCTCTCTTACCTCTGTATGACACACGCAAAAATAGATATAATAGGGGACAGAGGAAAAAGAACAAAGCGAGGGACTTCCCAAATAGCAACCTTGTATTAGAGACTGAAAAGTGGCCTGCTTTCTTACCAATAGAAAAGATAGCCAATTGGAGAGCAGAGCAAAGGTTGTCAGGTGTCAAGATGAAATGGAGCCTTTCAGATACAGGGAAAATAAGTCAAAAACTTTGTAGATATTACCAGAGTGGCACCTGAGGCAATTTAGCAGGGCAGAGGAGGGCTCTGTCTAGTACTCAATGCCAGCATCAAAGCCAGAACTTAGTAAATCAACTGGTGTCTCTCCTTGAACAGAGATTACCTGGTTTTGAATTCATGTCTCATGCCAAGATTACAGAAGCTCCTGGTTTTATAAATTCATTTTCTTTTCTATTTTGCTGTTTTAACCATTCCAATATGTATTACACTTATTTACTGAACTGGATACTCTCCATTTTAAATTTCAAGAATAACACACTATCTTACTTGAACATTTACTATTATGAGCTCTATCCAGTTTTAGTGCTGAATAATGAAAGGATTTACATATGAGAGAATGAATAGATGAAGAGATACATTAAAAATTAATGAAGACAAACTTATTCTTATATTCAGATCCACATTTGGCAAAGTAATGACATTGCAGGGCTAAAGAATAGTGCCCTACAGGAAGGGAGAGTTCCCTAAAATTCTTAAACAGAAAAGAAAATGACCAAGCTTCATCGTAAGCATATTAAGCTACACTGGAGATTTTTATAATCCCCATCATCATTCTCAACAAATGAAAAAGGGAGAAAATTAGTAATCAGGTGGATTTGGATATTATGAATTACAAAGTGCACCTGTCTGTTTCTGATGAAAATTGAAAGTGCCAATGGAAAGGTTTAATACTTTTCCTCATAAGCTTTCTTAATCCCTATGTTTACTTTAGCTTTATTTTCATACAGCCGTTGGAGGTCAAATCAGAGTTATCTGCAAACAGCTTTCATTTTCAATGAGGCCATAAAGTTTAAAATGTACAGAAAACCATGTATTGACTATAGAGCATTTGAAGCTATTAGAGCTAAAATGAACAGACTATATACTTTTCTTTTGTAAAAGGACAATTTTTGTCAGTAAGCTCTGGCAAGCAAAAATCAGACAGAGGAATTAGAGGGACAGTTTGATTTCTTGGGGAGATCAATGAATATGACAGATTAATAGATGGCACACAGCTGGTGTCAGGTTCAGAAGATGAGATGACAAGAGACAAAGGAGAGGACAAGATGAGCATTTATAGGAGCAGAGTCCAGTTCTGTGTGAAAAATTAGAATACCCAAGGGATGACAGGAGTTAGCTGTTATCTTTCCTGGGATAAGCAGAGCAGTCAAAACATCTTAGACAGAAGGTCCCAGAGGAACCCAGAATTTCTTTCCCAAAGCCACAGGGACTTCACTGGACAGCATTCAGTGCACTTAAAACATCAACCATAGATTCTAGAATAGTCTCTCTCTGTGACATGCTCTCAAGGGAAGATAAGAAGCTGATCCTACTTGGTTAGGTCAAAAGCAGTGAAATGGTTTCTCTATGTGACCATTACCCCTATGGGACACACTATAGCTAACTAGAAAGTAAAAGGCCTCAAAAATTTGATTTATTTAAATATTTTCTGTATCCATTTACCACAAATTATTTACCAACAAATTCATCATTAATTAATTTTTGTTTCTTAAGTTACAAAATGAGAATAACACCTGTATCCAATGATTACTGAAAGATAGTAATGTGATGACAGAGAAATGAAATAAAGCAAATACTTCTATAAATTTTTCAAGGAATAGAATAACTGGGCAAGGAAAAATATTTGCGGTCATCCTTGGAAAGAATAGTATACAAATGTAGGGTCATTTAGATGCCTAGTAATTGACTAAAAAGTCTCTGCTCTTCATATTCCTACTGAATACTGAAATGCTTACCTATTATCCTTAATGTCTCTGTCAATTATACTAGTGGTATCTGTGTTGGGATTCTGATTAGGGGAGTGATAGTCTATTGAATAGCATTATGCAAAGGTCATAATAATAAGTCAACAAAAAGTAAAAAAAATAATAAATGTTACAATTGATAGAAAACTAAAAGAATATTTGCAACTAAAGAATTCATAGTATTATTATCTTTGCATATTAAATCAGATTTTAAATATTTATAGAACTAATAACATATTACAAGTAAATTGACATTAATCAAACTTTAAACTTAGAAACTTGCTTAATTTTTTCCAAGTTGTATTATAGTTGTTTTACAATATTACCAATAGTATTGTTTTAAAATTTTTATTTCAGTTTTGGGACCAAACTAGTGGTGCTTAGTATTTACTTATCTGTGCACAGGGGTCATTTCTGGTTTGGCTCAGGAGACAATATGAGGTTTTGGGGATCAAACCAAAGTTAACTGAATGCAAGGCAAGCACTTTCTCTTCTCTACTCTTGCACAAGCCCCAACTAATTATTGCTTTACAATTGAACTAGGACTACCCAAAGCTCACCAGAAAGTGTTTGAATTCCTCTACTTTTCCCTTTGCTTCCAGCCTCTATGTGCCCTTACCATTCTCCAATCACAGTTCTATTGACCAAATCCCTGATTTGCTTCCAATGTATGATATTTTGCTTTGACTTATACTTCACGTGAGCTTCGTCTCTCGAACTCAATTCTAATGAAGTTGCAGTGAAGTGAGAGTTTTAGTATTTTTCATAACTGAGTTCTATTCCTTTCTCTATAAAAACCAATATTTTTATACTTTATTCATCCATTTATTTTTTGAGCAATTGGTTGTTTCTAAATTTATATGCTATAAATAGTATCTGATGAACATAGATACTCATAAGTAGAATTTTAAAGACATATAAATGCTCTTGTATTGTTTTGAGAATTCTCTAAATTATTTTCCAGATATAGGGAAAAATCAACAGTTCACCAGACATAATCTAGGGTACTGTTTTTGCCACATCCTCACCAACACATATTGTACCTGAACATTTTATATATATTCCATTGTCACTGGTATAAAGTGATATTCAATGAGTGTATTGACTAACATTTTACATTCTTACAAGCTATCCTTATTTCATTTTAGGAAGTAGCTGATTCATCTCTCCTCCTGATTTTTTTTATAAAACTATGTATTTTTGTTTTACCTATTATTAATGTCACCGTTGCAATTTTATAGTACTTTATATTAGCTCTGGGATTTTAAGCCTTTGTAGAGTACTTGATATGAAGTTATAAGGCACTGGCCTAAATTTCTAGCATCACATGTTTCAAGTACCACTAGTAGCACAGTTGTACCTAAAAGACAAAAAAAGAAATACTTAAAAATTCTTAACATTCATAGCTGAATGAGACAGTACAAATACATTCATTTTTAGGCCAAAATTATGGTATTTGGGAAATAAGAAAATGTTGATAATTTTGTATTTTCTAAGTAATTATTCTTATCATTAGACAAGTAATAATAGCAAAGAGACTGGGCTATAATTCATTATACTGAATGAATATTTTGCAGAAGTGAAGTTTTGGGGTTCAATTCGAAAAATCAGAAACAGCAAAGACAGCAAAATTATTATAAGGATATATTACCATCTTTCTTTATTTATAGGATCTAAAATATTTTATTTTATTTTATTTTATATGGGCGGGGTTGGGGCCACACCTACAGCGCTCAGGGGTTACTCTTGGATCTATGCTCAAAAATCTACCCTGGCAGACTTGGGGGGCCATATGGGATGCTGGGATTTGATCCACGGTTCTTTTGTATGCAAGGCAAACTCCTTACCTCCATGGTATTTTTCTGGCCCCAGGATTTAAAATATTTTAAATGATTATCTTCATAAGGCTTATTGAGAAAGATGAAACTAAAATTATATATATGGATGATGATATTTTCAGAAACATCTTTAGCAATTAAATAATTCACTCAGTTATAAATATCAAAGAAAAAAAGACTAACTTTTAAAAAGGATATTATACATAGTTTTCACGTTGTCACCTGAAGATACTGTGAAACATAAACTTAGCCAAATAAGGTTTATACAAATAAACTTAAAAAATAAGAACTCATAAAACTCACATAAATATACCATGTCAATGGTCTACTGCATGAAATGTTATAATACAGAGAATTTCAAATAATTGTAATTCACTAAGTTAAATCGTAGATTTGAGGCAAAGGACCAAATAAATACATATAATATAGCATATCATGAGACGTAAGCTCAATTTCTAACCATCTGAAATCATTCACTGATATCCTTCATCTGGACTATTCATCTGTACTTTTGCATCTACACTAGACAGTTTGAATGAAGTGCTAAGGTGAAGTACAACTATGTGTGGGATGTAAGTCACTAGCGACAAAGGTATATTTCTTCCTACTAATTGTGTGTGCTGTGCCCTACTGTGCTCAGGGATTACTGACTTTTAGGGTTTGGAAGACAATGTGTGGTGTGAGGGTTCAATCTCTGGTAAAGGGATTAGCTTTACCCAATATACATCTCTTTGACACCAGAAATATATGTATTTCTCTCCAGCAGTAAAGTTAGCTGGGATTTGTTTCTCTAATATCAGCATCCTTGATCAGTGTACTGTGACACTGTAAAAAAATTCCAGTGAAATTGGTAAGTTTCAAAACCAGATATTACCAACTTTGGCTATTTTGAGTTAACTGATTTGAAATTTCTCTGAGCTATACTGGAATCAACATCTATCAACTGCATATCCATGAATAATGATCCATTTCTCTGAAAGGTTGCTCTGTGTGCAAGTATGTGTATCTGTTTGTGTGTGCAGCTTTAATAATAAAGTATTTATTATTTTTCTAACCTATATTCAATAAATCATTTTATATAGCACAGAATTACCACAAAGCAATAACTTTATATTAAATATGGCATATATTGCTTGCATTTTTAGCAAAAAGTGAATTAAACTATTGCTATTTATACCTCTTAAATCTATAGCTATTTATACCTCCTAAATCTAGTTATAGTCTTTAAATTCTCCTATAATTCCTTACATTTCTTCCCACATATTTAAAGTGTGCAGTCTGCCAAATATTAAATGACTGAAACAATTAAAATCTACCAAGTTTTCTAAGTATCTGCAAACACCAAATCAAAAATATTGTAGGAGCTTTAAAAATCATTTTCTCTTAAATACAACACTTTCAACCCTAAATCAAAGATCTAGCTCCTTCTTTGATCATATAATTATGAGTTAACATGGTATATTTACAAGATCTACTGCAATTTCTCTTTCAAATTTACACATACATTTCGCACATATACTTTGTGTGTATGTACATAAAATGAGATATAATGACAAGAGAAATATATTGTTTAAAAATTAAGCTCTTACCTTTAGTTTATTGATAAAATTTATATGCAATATGATAAGTGAGCAATATAAATGGGCCAACCTAGTAACATATGATTCTTTCCACTTGTTTAAAATTATGTTCTGGCATTAGGTTTGTGTTGTAACAAATCAATAGAATATGCAATGTTTTTACCCTCAAGGAATTTTCACTTTAGTAGAGCATTAAAGATATTATCTCAAGAAAAGCTAATTCATATTTTAGTATAAAAAGAATTTTAGTGAGATACCTAGAGAATTTAATGGCAGGCTTTATATCTGAAATCTAACTAGTGAAAAGATATCACTAAAGGATGAGATCTGCCTGTTTAAGTGAGACACTGTTTATAAGCATTTGTGATACAAACTTGAATTAGCTTGGCAATATCAGGCAGAATTTCTGATAGTAGGGAGGCACGTAGCTGGGCAGCACTTACTTAGTAGTAGAAACTTAGCAAGTTTGAAAATTTACTTTAAATGTTTTGGTCATGATGGTAGACTCATGAAACAGCCTTCTTGGGTGGGAGGTGAATTGGTAGGGAAGGGTACATATTTGGCAATGCTTATGGCTTATTTCTGGATCTCCTCTCAGGAATTGATCCTAGTGGTACTCTGGGGAACATATGTTGTGTCAAGAGGTGAACTCATGCTCTTTATGTGAAAGGCAAGCACCCCACCCACTGATCAAAATAAGTCATTTAAAGCAAGAGTGCAGTTAGGGCAGAAAAGAAACCATTATGATAATGATAAGTGGGAATGATCCCTCTCTGGACAAGAACTGGGTGATGAAAGTGATTTGCGGGGCCCGGGAGATAGCATGGAGGTAAGGCGTTTGCCTTTCATGCAAAAGGTCATCGGTTCAAATCCCGGTGCCCCATATGGTCCCCCGTGCCTGCCAGGAGCAATTTCTGAGCATGGAGCCAGGAGTAACCCCTGAGCGCTGCCGGGTGTGACCCAAAAACCAAAAAAAAAAAAGTGATTTGCACCATGCCCCTTCAGTAACAATATTGCAAACCACAGTGACTAAAAGGAACACATAATAGACATTAATGTGTATACTATAGAAATGTGCATGAGGAGGAAGGTAGGTGGAAAATTGGGACACTCACTGGTGGCAGTAAATGTGAAAGGATGTGTACTGGTGCATTTTATGACTGAAACACAAGCATAAATATCTGTAAATTTAAAAAATGTTTAAAAATAGTCTCTTATAAGTTGACTTCCTTCTGTAGGCAGCTTTTCTCCTTGGAAAAAATGATTTAATACATATACATATGTTCCCTTTTATTTGGAAGTTGTTTTCATTTAAAATTTTTCACTCTTAGGACACAAGCTGATAGGGCATTTACCTTTCATGCAGCCAACCAGGTTTAATCCTCAACATATGGTCCCTCAAACCTATTAAAAGTAATTCTTGATTTCAGAGCCATTTGTACTTATAGGGTGTAATGTAAAAATCATGAAAAGATTTTATTCTAGGTTAATAAATACATACATTGCCATGTTTTTGAGTGCCTATATTTATTTTCATTGTTTCTGCTCATCTCTGTGCACCAAAACAAAAATGAGTGAGACTTCAGGCTTCTAAATTATGAACAGACTATATGGGAGAGTAGTCTTCTTTACCCAGTATCTACAAGTGCTCAAAAGTATAATATATACTCAAGTTTAGTGTTATGAAATTAAAATTATAGAGGACATAAGTAAAAAGGAAACATGGAAATTCTTATTTTATGTTTACACAATTGAAAATGTAACAATAATTTCAAACTCAAAAGTTATAGATGTGATTTTCATCAGTGCATGTAAAGTAATATCTCTTTTTCTTTCTTTATTGGGAGAATGTTGGAAGACATACATATATGTGTGCATATTAATGCATTTGTATTCATTCACACATATACATAGTGTCCATTATTTAATGAACCTATAAACCTTAACAAATAGGAGAAGTACCCTATATTAGAAAGGTCTAAGCTTCTATACTTCTTTTATAGAGGAATGAGGTGTGGTTGTTTTGGATTAAACCCAGCTATGCTTAACAATTTCTCTTTGAACTGTTTAGGAGGCCATTTGCAGTGCCAGAAATCGAAACAGTTGGCTGAATATAAGACAAGCATCACAACCTCTGTACTATCTGTCTAGCCTTAGGTTTTTGTACTCTTGAAACTCTTTAAGTAATGATAGTGAGTTTCCAAGCTTTATAAATTCATGATATACAGGCAATTAATATCAATGAGTAAAAGGAAACCCATTGGATAATTATAGGTTATTGGGGCCAATGACCTTAAATTTAAAAGAAACTCTTTACTCCTCTATAATGTATTTTCTTATAAAACTTCATACTCTTCATCAAGGTTCTTTGTCAAGTTTGAGAAACTTAAGATAACTGAAATCTTGCCAAATTCATCAACCTTTAACTATTGACTACCAAGTCAAATATTTACCTATTTTGTTACAGTCACAGAGTGCTTCATAAGCTACAATAGTTTGTCCTCTGATTTTAAAACAAGAAAGGTTTTGTGGCACGCATAGCTTAACACAAGTATTTGGATAAACAAAGGAAATAAACCAAAGGATAGAAAAGAAAATAACATTTGGGCCATTGGACATTATCAATATAATATCTTCACTTTCTATTGATACTTTATCTTGATTTTATTTAAAATCATAAGTGATATGAAGGCAAGGATTTTATGTTTTAATTTGTTTTAGTTCTCTTCCTTACGTCTGAACACATCCATGAGCAATTATAAATCCTGAGTGACTTGTGCATATGATGATTGAAATTCTTTAAATATAAACTAAGTCATTTATTTTTATTTTTACATAAAAAATAAATTAGTTACACATTAGCAAGTATTCAGAAAATATGTCTATAGGTCAAAACCTGCTTATTGTCACATCTATCCATTCCCTACTCCTTGTAAGCATCATTTAATCATTATCCATTCTCCCTTCTTATCTTTCCTCTCTTAAAGTTGGAATCCATTCAATCATAAATAAATGACACTTTTAGTGTCAAAACATCAATGGAGAAAATGAAAAAAACGAACTTCTCTTAACAGTTTAACAGTGACAGTCATGGGGACTTTGGAATATCTACCAAGAAATATTTTAATTATACTAATATTGATTTGGATAATAGCAATTTAATTATAGAAAAGAGCCAAAGTTCTGTCTTAGACCACATTGGTTTTTTTTGTTATTGTTTGTATGCCTCTTATAATGTCTTTGGCTTGAAAAGGAGTTTGTTGAGTTTTTTAAAAATTATTTTTTCTTGGAACTTTTCCTAAAAATTCAGCCAACTATGATAAATCAGTTTGAAGTCAGGGAGCATCTCAAATCTAGTTATCAACTTATTATTTGATTTGAAATGCTCAGGAGAAATGCTGCTTATGAAGAGAAACAATGCAAGTACTTCTGACACTGGGAAAGAAGCCTTTGAAAAAAATGCAAAAATGCCTGAGAAATGTTGATTGGGATTCTATAAAATACAAGAAATTTATTGTGCATAAGTAAGAAATGGAACCTCGAGAAAACAATTGGAATGGATATCACTGATATTCAGCTGAGATGAATGGCAATCATAGCATTGTTTTAGAATGAAAGAGTTGCATATAAAATAAGGAAAATAATGCTCACTAAACTACCATTAAAATTAGTTTTTACAGGGGCCTGAGCAATAACACTGCAGTAAGGTATTTCCCTTGCATGCTGCTTACCAAGGATGGATCTGGGTTCGATCCCCGGAATTCATACCAGGCACAATTTCTGAATTCATAGCCAGGAATAACATATGAGGTGTGATCCAAAAAAACAGAAAAAGTTTATTCTTCCAATTGAGATCTTTAAAGAATCCCTTGTTCAGGAGAGCTTATCTTAAAATACTTACAATTTCACACACTTCAATTATGTAATTTAATAAATAATTTACCATGGTGTAATATTAGAGAATCTAAGCACATTAAAACACTACGTATTTGAAATTCATTCACTCATGATAACAGATATAGAATAATTAGATTCTTAAAATGACCTGACTATTCTCAAAAACATTGATTGAGTTAAAGTAACAATTTTTATTATCAGAAAATATTGTAAAATATTTAATTGCTAATTGATCCTGTTATGATTTTGGTTTTAATAATATTTGTTAGAATAAAAATGACCAATAATAAGACTCCTATATCAATATCTAGAGGTACATAGTTATATGCAGTTACATATAGTATTTACTAACACTAAAATAAATGCATAGTAGGACTTAACAAAATAGGAAAAAAAGATTAATTATTTGAATATCTCAAACCTCAAAAGTTCTATCATCCTTTTAAACTGTGTTGTCGCCACTCTTTTATTTTGACACATTATATCCTGATCAATTAAAACACTTTAAGGATAAGTAATTTATAGTATCCTTTATATTTATCTCTTGCAAACACAATTCTTTGTAGGTATAAACTGACTCTCTACAGTAGATTATGACTTCTTCAGTCCATTATATTTACCAAGATTATTTTAGTGTAAAGATTTCTGTATCACATGAGTTTTAGGAGTATCCATGGCTTTTCCAGTATGTCCTATCTTAGTGATTTTCAAATTATGCCAAAACATACATTTAGGCACATAATCTAGCCATGGCATACCATGTGACCTTTATTTTTTATAGAGTTCACTATTCTGTTTTAGAGAATTAGAAAAAGTACATAAATTTCACTGAGCAGACAATATAACCAGGTCAAATATTTAACTGTGAGTTTCTATTCATTCTCTACGGTATACAAGCCAAGACTCCATCTTTCTGTGCAGTGTGTATTCTAGCCTCCATCAGTAGCCGAAAAGTCTGTAAGTAGGATCATGTTTGCTATAATATGGGTTACAATACTTTACAATTCTATTGTTATTAGTTGTTGTGGGCATTTTGGTTCTTCATTTTTCAAGGTCAGTGTTTATATATGCCTATTTTATATATTGATTCTGATCTTTGTATATGTATTTATATGTGTATTTTCTATTAGTAGGCTTTTGTTAAAGAGTAATTCATCATGCTAAAAAATAAAATCAGATATCTCCTCTTTACTCTTAGAGATGAGGAGGCAAAGTTTCATGAAAGAGAATGTCTAAGAGGTTCTTCAAATTTTATTGAAAGTCGTAAACGTATTCAAATCCCTTTAAAATTATAATAAAAATATATGATAGAAAACAATAGAAACAAAGAGCAGAATTTCTTTCGGAAGCCTAACATTGGATTGGAGAAAGTGTTATTTAATTTTATGAAGGAACACTAAGACAATAGTAGGAGGAAAAAATATCTGCTCTAAAAGCAGACTGGTTGAAGGGAGAACACTGAGAAAATTGTTAGAGGGAAGGTATTGATTTTAAAGCATTTTATGCTTAAACAATAATAATACATAACATTGTAATTATAGCTCACATTGATCAAACATTTAAAAATATGAAAAATGTATGAGAAAATATTTTTAAAAGACTGTCATGGGGTAGAGAAGTAATACAAATGAAAGGTGCTTGCTTTGCACAACACTGACACTAGTTTGATCCCCTGAGTCATACCAAGAGTGATTCCTGAGCAATAAGTCAGGAGCAAGCCCTAAATATATCTTGACTTTGTCCATCCTTACTCAAATTGAATTATTTAGATATCAGGCCTGTTGTATAACCAACATGATTTACTTTCACCTATAAAAAAAGTACATTATTGCTACAAGAATCTATCAAATATAAGCGTCTGCTGTATAGTCTTATCTAAGATTATCTAACATGAAATAAGTTTGTCTTTGTTACTAAGAAACAATCAATACTGTAACCCAAAAGAGGCCATAATGTTTAAATTAAATATATTGTTCTAACCTAGAGGTTATTTAGGCATTGAATTGGTATATTAAAATAGGTTCTAGTCTTTGTTTATAGATGCTGATAGGAATTAGACACCTGCAACCAACTACTACCAAATATGTGAAAGCCAAGCATACCATTGGTGCCAGAGTCATATAAAGGCAATTGCAATATTAAAGAGCCAAGCAGGTGAGAGAAGAAAGAGCCTGATGCCAGGCAAAATTACAATGAAGGGAGCAGCAAGGCATCTGGATTATATCTGGAAAGCAAAATTGTGTATTTGGGATGGTGAAAAATCTCAGAAGTCTTAAAAGAGCTTTGACTCGACCCAGTATTTTTTGTGGTAAATGCCTAATCCTTTTGGCACAGCTGAACAATGTAAATTCTATTGCTTATGAAATCCACAAGCTCACCAGAAAGAATGAGCACCCAACTGTACATTAGAAAGATTCCTCTACTATTCAGGTTAGGAAAACTTTCCTAATATTAACTAGATTAGACAAAGTCTTCCAACCATTTTATAATTATTTATGTATATCACTTAGAGTAACCATATAAAATGTATGAAACCCTCTCCCATATATAATAATAATGTAAGATATCAAAGTTAATATTAGAAGACATTTTACAGGGGCCGGGTGGTGGCGCCGGAGGTAAGGTGCCTGCCTTTACTGCGCTAGCCTAGGACGAACCGCGGTTCGATCCCCTGGTTTCCCATATGGTCCCCCAAGCCAGGGGCGACTTCTGAGCTCATAGCCAGGAGTAACCCCTGAGTGTCACTGGGTGTGGCCCAAAAACCAAAAAAAAAAAAAAAAGACATTTTACAGAGCAGATGTTTAAATATTTTCATTTACAAAGATGAAAGTGAGGGCAAATATTGATATAGATGATCGAGTCTGTAACAGAAAATATGAAAAATATGAGATAGATTTAAGATTTTTGGTTCTTGGTTCAATATTCTTTAAAGAAGAGCAACATTGTAAATATAAACTTACCATAGGTAAATGAAGTAATGAAGTTAAAATAGTAAATCTTATAAATCCTGTCTTGGAAAAGACATGATTGGCCCATATAAAGTCATTAAATTCTCTAATAATTTGTAGTGGTGTTTGAACCACACACAACTATTTAAGACTTACTCCTGGCTCTGTGCTCACAGATAATTCTTAGTGAGATTCCAAAGGCCATATGTGGTACTATAAATTGAATTCAGTTGGGCCATGTGCAAAGCAAATATCTTACCCAGTATTGTACCATCTCAGAAACTAAAGATAATTTAGTTTTTGATTTTAGGGACACACCCAGCGATTGTCAGATGATAGTCCTGAATCTGCACTCAGAAATCACTTGTGGTAAGCTCAAGGGGCTAAAAGGAATGCTGGGGATCCAACCTTGGTTGGCTGTGTGCAAAGCAAGCACCATATAAGATGTTCTATCTCTTCAGATTCTTAAAGATGCTTTTTAAATTTCTACCTCCAGCTATGGTCTTTATGTGTCCTCCTCCTTTCAGAACTCTATTCAAAGGCCAGAAATCTAAACTCAATCACTAAAATCTGTAGTCATATTTTATTATCTAAAACCGATACTTTTGTTTGCTTTTGTTGTTTTTAGTAATGTAGTTGTTGAATATTGAGAAAGGTAGGTGTCTCAGAAGGTTCCTTTTAAAAATCATATCTTTTGATAAATATTTAGCTTCTGATATATACTGCTAGTAGGGAATAACATGGAAAAAGGTCAGGTATTCAGGCTATGCATACATCATATGCAGTAGGGTGTGACATATAGAATTTCTAAAAGATTAAAAATGTACTTTAGAGTAAATTAATTTGTGGCAATTAGCACCAAATTTATTGGTTTGTAATAGAAAACAACTTTATAATTTGTGGGAATATCATTTGCCAATTAAAAATCTAAAAATACAAGTTAATTATTCCCTTGGTGACATTAGTCACAAGTAAATAATGAAAAAGTATTCACAGCATTATGTGTGGGAGCAAATGTTCAAAGCAAACAATAAATTAGTCACTCAGTATCCCAAAAAGAAAGCATTATTAAATACAACCACATATTACATTAGAGAACTTTGATTCTATATGTAAGTCACTTACTCAAATAGGATCATAGATTCTGTCCAATATGCATAATGATTATATTTTACTTATGTTTAAACTGAACTTCTTGGAAAAAATAATAGGATATCAACTCTAAAAGAGACTGAGATGAATGGAATATGGACAAGAAAGACACCTGATAAGTTAATAATTATGTCATACATATTTAAATGCTAGATTAAAACATGGCTTGAACCCCAAATAGTGACTGTCAAAAACATTGTGCTCCATATAAAACATTTTATTGGGCCAGAGCAATAGCACAGCGGGTAGGAAGTTTGCCTTTTATGCAGTTGATCTCAGTTTGATCCCCACAACCCATATGGCAGAGCACTGCTCAGGATATTCTCTGACTTAGAGCCAGGAGTGACCCCTGTGCTGCACTGGCTCTGACCCCAAAAACAAAATAAAAAACTTATTAATCTTAGTATAAAATTAGACATACAATCTCTCCCAATAATAATATCCTTCATGGATGTGTTTATGTCTTAACTGCTTATTACCTATACTACATAGTTATTAGCAAATAGTTTACTTTGAGTCTCTTTTTGGTGGGGAGAGTTTTGGATCACACTCAGTATCACTCAGGGGTTACTCCTAGATATGTGCTCAGAAATGGCTCCTGAAAGTTTTGGGGGACCATATGGGATGCCGGAATTCAAATCACCATCTTAAATCGGCTGAGTGTAAGGCAAACACCCTATCGCTGTGCTATCACTCCAAACCCAACTTTGGTTCTAATTTTAAAGGCAATTGGTATCTAAGCTTGATACTTGATTCTTCAGACATTCCTTCTTAATCTGTGCCTATGATTTCTTTTCTCCAGGTTCCATTACTACAAGGAGCACAATTTGGTGACATTTTGTTTTGTTTTGTTTTGTTTTCATTTCTCCCATTTTGCTTTTATACTTTATGTTTTTTAATAAAGTTTTCTTTTTTCTGTCTAATTCTTTTAAGGATTGTACCTTTTGTCATTATTTTTAAAAGCATTTTAAATTAAATTGTTATGAGATGTTAACGTTTTTTGGTTTTTTTTGTTTGTTTTTGTTTTGGGGCCACACCCAGTGACGCTCAGGGGTTACTCCTGGCTACGCGCTCAGAATTCACTCCTGGCTTGGGGGACTATATGGGAAACCGGGGGATAGAACCACGGTCTGTCCTAGGCTAGCGCAGGCAAGGAAGGCACCTTACCTCCAGCGCCACTGCCCGGCCCCAGATGTTAAAGTTTTTGATAGTTGAGTTTCAGTTATACAATGTTCCACATCCATCCCTTTACCAGTATTTTTTTCCTTTTCCACCACCAATTTCCCTTATGTCATCTCTCAATACTTTTTATTTTTTGGAAAAACTTTTATGACATTGTTTCCTTTTTTAATGGTAATCTGACTGTTTTATTTTCATTGACTATTTTGCATTTACGTATATACCCAGAATAAAATAAAAATAATTTCATATCATTTCCTTCTTATTTTATAATTATTTATTATTTAACACTTAGCTTATCATAGGTAAGCTGGTTCAGGTCCCTTTGCCCTGCACACTTTTGTGTTTATTATGTGTAATCCAATAATTAAAATATTTTATAAAATACTAGAAATGTTTTTATATCTTGAATCCTGAAAAAATTCTAGTAAATCTGCAAGCTAAATTCTTCAACTCTTTTTTTTTTGTCCCCAAATTCACAATACAGACCCGGCAAAGGTCTGGGTTGAGGTGTATATGGGGTGCATTTACTGTACCTCCTCGTTCTATACAGTCAGTGTAAAGAACACAGCCTGTAATAAGAATTGGGAGGCCTTATTTTTTTTTCTTTCATTTTTTTTGATTTTTTCTTTAACTTCTTTTTTAAACACCCCCTTCACTAATGCAACTTTCCTGCCACCAGTGCCCCAAAACTCCCTCCCTCCCAACCCACCCCCACCTGTACTCTGTATAGGCTTTTCAGCTCCCTCATACTGATGAATGTTACAAAAATGACATATTTTCCTTAAAACCCATATATGAGTGAGATTATTCTGCATCTATCTCTCTCCCTCTGACTTATTTCACTCAGCATAATAGATTCCATGTACATCCATGTATATAAAAATTTCATGACTTCATCTCTCCTGACAGCTGCATAATATTCCATTGTGTATATGTACCACAGTTTCTTTAGCCACTCGTCTGTTGAAGGGCA